>VYZT01062002.1:90578-189033 GCA_013400735.1 Pomatostomus ruficeps | reverse complement strand
TGGCTCTGTCCCCCGGTGACCATGCCCTGCGATGGCTCTGTCCCCCGGTAACCATGCCCCGCAATGGCAGTGCCCTCCGCTGGCTCTGTCCCCCGATGGCCCTGTCCCCCGATGGCTCTAACCCCGCTGACCATGCCCCGCGATGGCAGTGCCCTCCGCTGGCTCTGTCCCCCGGTGACCATGCCGGGCGATGGCTCTGTCCTCCGATAGCCGTGCCCCGCGATGGCAGTGCCCTCCGCTGGCTCTGTCCCCCGGTGACCATGCCCCGCGATGGCAGTGCCCTGCGCTGGCCGCGGCCCCTCCTAGCTGTCCCCGCTGGCTGTGTGTCCTGGCGGCCGCATCCCGCGATAGCCACGCTCCTCGGTGGCTGTGCCCCCACAGCTGCCGTGTCCCCCGGGAGTGGGAGGTGACCCACGGGACGGTGCCCGAGGGCGCTGCGGGCAGCTCTGGCCCGCTGTGAGATGTCACTCGCAGCGGCCGGAGCGCACGGGCAGAGCGATCACCAGCCCCGGGCCAGTGAGCCCGGCTCCCCCAGCACCCGCCCGGCCGTGTGGCGCTCCTCTCCAGACACCTCCGGGCTTGATAAACGGGACCCGGGCTCCCTGGCACCGGGCAGCAGCCCCCGGGGAGCGTGGGCAGCAGGCAGGCGGCCTCGATTACAGGCGGTCCGGGATGCTCCAAGCGTGCAGCTCTTTGCTGTTCTGTGAGACAGTGGGCACAGATCACCCCTGCAGTGCCAGAGTCAAAGGAGCAGGACACTGAGCTGCTGGCACACTTGGCCCGTGGCACAGGCGGATTTTAGTTGGGTTTTTTCCCCTCATGCTACTTAATCTAATTCAGAAATCCATTTCTTTCTAAGCACGCAGTGATTTTAACAACCCTGATAAACTTTGTCTTTCATTTTGTAAAATAATCAGTAGATATAATTTTGGTTAATAAAGATATGAAAGTGTATTGTTATTTTCCAACAATCATATCTTTATAAGCCAAAATTAAAGTTTGGATTTATCCTGAGCCATGGCTACATTATTTGTTTCCTAAGTGTGCTGGTGGACGTATTTTCCTGCTGTTTGAAAGAAAATTGCAGTTTTATTGCTGCTCTGCTCAGCGCTGGGAGTTGAAGTCAGCTTTCTGTTAGAACAGAAACAAGATGGTCATTTTCATAGTCCCTTGTCTTTGTACAATACCCAATAGCTCCATGTCAGAAACAGGCCAAACATACTTATTTTTCTGTGTTCTCCAGAGTATTTCCAGACGGTTCATGGAGTCTGTCCTTGGAGAAGGGTGTCCGCATCCTGTCTACCCTCCTGAAGCTGTGCTGAGAGAACAATTTGCTTCTTGCCAACAAGAAGGGCTGAAGAACAGCCGAGCTGCTGGTGTGGGGCTGTGATCAGCTTTGCGGGTCAGACCAAGGGGAACGGATCATAACTGCAGAGTACAGAGCTGCACTGAGGCTCTGGACCCCCTCTGGCAGTGATCCCTGGTCTCTGCAGGGCTGCTGGCTCTTGCTGCCCCTCCGTGCTCCCCTCCTGCAGCACCTTGGGGCCACACGACTGTCCCCCAGCTGTGCACTCATTTCCTGGGAGCTGGAATGGCCACACCATTGAACTCAGCCTGTCTGGGCAGGAGATGCGTGCCCAGGTGCACTGAGCAGGGGCTCTGAGCCTCCCCTGGCACCGGCCACCAGCAGTGGGAGACCTTCACAGGCCTGTACATCTTAAATGTCTCCAGTGTTTATTGCACTGGAAAGAGAACATTCTGACACTCCCGGAGGCTTATCTGCCGTTGTTGTGCTGAAATCCCACTGAAATCCGCAAACTTTTAGGACCTTGCTCAGCTGTTTGCAAGCAGAGGAGAAATTGATTGCAAATCCAGGTGTTGCTTTGACACTTTCCTGATGTCCCCCTGTTCCCTGGAGCCCGCCAGCAGCAAACAAGGGATGCAGGTCAGCTCCCACGAGAACCCTGGTCCAAGGAGAGCTGACACTTCTATCTGCTGGCACAAAGCCCTTCTTCTCCAGCACTGTCTCACCTCCAAAAGTGCTCTCAGACAGCCTGGACTGCCAGATCACTTTCTGTTCAAAAAAAATAAAAGGAAGGAATGTGAACCGTGAGTTACAGAAAGAGGGGTAGGTGCTTCTGGCGAGACCCCAGTGCCCCATCCAATTTGGGCGTGCACTGCAGGACAGCACTCCTGAGCAGCCTGAGGCACGGAGCTCTGCCTCCCTTTGAAGGGCCGGTGCTGCGGGGAACTCTGATCAAAGCTGAGCCAATCCTCCCCCTTGGTGCACTCCCATGTGCGACTGGTTTGCACAATGCCCGTGGCTGAGCGGTTAATGGAGGCATCTGCTGCACTGGCAGAGTTCACTGACTTAATTAAAGATATCTAACAATATCTAACAATCCTGCAGCTGCATGCGAGAGGCCACAGGTGCTGGCAGGGCCGACACTGAACCTCCTCAGCCTGAGAGCAAGCAGGAAGCGCAGACATGCACCAGACACCGCATGAAAGCAGAAGCAGGGCCCAGAGATGAAGGATGGACTGGCGCCAGCTTGCGTCGGGTATCGCCACGGCCTCACCGTGCCAGAGAACTGCACAACCTCGTCGCACAGATAGCTTGGAATGGTCAGACATGCAGCCAGTGTGCAGAGCTGGGGACATTCCTTGCCTGGAGGGAAGGTTTTACCTGGAAAATGGGGTTTTTTTAACAGATAGTTTCCCACTGAGTGAAAATGGTTATCTGGTTTAAAAAGACAGGTGGGAAAACTAATCCTGTACCAAGTGGTTATCAAGTTCTCCTCTGCACGGGGCTGGGTTCTCGCCTGTGAAATGAAGAAGCATTTCACTCATGGGCATTTTTCTGGCATCACTGCCCATTTGAGCTGACGGGGACTGTGCAAGGCTGTTAGCAGCTGGTGAAAGAGGCTCCCAGAACAGGCTGGTGGCTGCTGCCTGGGCTGCTTGTCAGCAGGCACCAAGGGCTTTGGGTCAGGCTGCCCAGCACAGGGGCTGCCCTGCAGGGCTGAGGGCCAAGGAGCTGTGGCTGCCCTTGGGCGAGCTCTGCCCTGCTGAGAGCAGGGCACGGCAGAGGCCAGGGCTCCCTCGCACTGTCCACGCCCTCCCGGAGCTGGGAACGCGACCTCGGTGGCAGCAATGTCACCGCTGGCTGCCGGGATGTCAGGCAGACAGAACGATTGATGCCGGGCTGCTTTGGTCGATGTGAATTCACGAATGAACTCCTGTCAGGAGAGACATCTCTGGTGTGAACAGCCTCTGTTCTCAGCAGCTCCTGAGGAGGGAAACGGGCCCATCAAAGGCACCAGCACGCAGGTGCTGCAGGTGACAGAAGAATTCTGGCCCCAGGGCAGAAGCTGGTGGGTGTTGATATCCTGGGATAACACTGCTGCTGCAAAGGACATGTCCTCTGCTCCCCAGCCTCCAGCTGCGAGGGAACTGCCCTTTGCCAGCTGATCCCCAGTGCGGGCGAACACCACGGAGAGGGGAGGTGAGCCCGGGCACGGCATCGTGTCCAGAGCTGTCCTGGGGGTGACAGGCCGGCCGCCAGCACTGCCAGGGCTGTTGTGTAACGTGTCACGCGGAGCCTGCTCTCGTGGAAGCGCGGCTTCACCTCTGAGCTAAGCTGCACTGCTCCCAGCTTGGCACACGAGTGATGTGGGGCAAACTGCCCCTGTTTGCCGGGCCTAGAGTGACTCCCTTTTCAGTCCTGGAGAAAAATCCTCCCTGGAACCAGGCACCTGGGTTGGCTTGTAACTCCTGGAGGATTTCCTGCCCTCAGTTTTGCTCCCTCACCCACTGGTGGACAGGAGGAGACAAAGGACAAAATAAGACATATTTAGAAAAAAGAGGCATGCAGCCTTTTCAGACACAAACTCCTCGAGAAACAGGAAAATTATCTAATTCCACCATGTAAAGAGGTGATGGGGAAAAACAAAAACCAAGCACGTTTGCTTTTTTTCTGCTATCCCACATGACACCATATAATCTGTCATTAGGTAAGCAAAGCACTTTTATTAAATTAAAATCAAAAGTTAAACATTCAATGTCCCTGAGAAGGAAATACAGACCAACCTGCTCCCCAGACTAGAAGATACAATTCACTAGACATGTGAAATGGGAGACTGTGTCCCAAAGCATTGAGTCTGAAGCTAGTTTGGCTCCCTCTCCCTCTGCTCTGCCCTTTGCTAGAGATCTGCCACCTCCCTGCCTGCCTGCAGCAGTGTCCCTGCCCGCACAGCTCTTGTGCTGTGCCCTTCTCAGCGCACCCTCTGCCCCTGTGAGAACCTGCTCAGTGCCAGGCCGTGCTTCAAGCTGGTCAGCTACAGCCTGTTGATCCCCAAGGCCTGGTAGCTGCAGTCAGGCAGGATGGGGAGTGATGGCAGCACATTTCCACACTGAAGAGATGCCAGAAGATGTTTCTGCCTGGACAAAGCCAGGTGGGGATAACAGCAACAGAGAATGGAGTCTGGATGCAGAAAGCCAGTCGTGAGCCAGCACCACAGGGCAGGTTAGTCAGGTTGATGCATTTGTGGCTTTTCTGGCATCTGTTAGAGCCTCCTCTGCAGCAGGGAGGAGAGACAGTACCAGGGGACAGCAAGGGACGGTCCCTTGCTCTCTGCCCAGACCTGCTCTCTCCACTTCATTTGGCTTCACCTCTGAAAGGTGCTGCACCCCTGTGCCGCCTGTCCCCCCGCAGCAGGAAGGGAGAAGGTTCCAGCTGCCTGCCTGCAGGAGAGCCAGGGGATTGAGGTGAGGTGGCTGCACAGCAAGGAACTGGAACAAGCTGGGAAATAGACTGAAGCCAGGATTTGGTAGATCGGGCAGATCTTGGGTGAACTGTGCTCATACTTTTCTTGGCTCCAGCCATGATTTGCCTTGTGGGCTGTGGATTCTGCTCCCTGCTTTCCCCAAAGGCAGATTGGGCAGGAGCACAGCTGTGCTGACTTGCAGGCAGTGCAAAATGGGCTGGGCCTTTACACAGCAGCGTGTGAAGAGTGGGTGAGGCTGGGGCTGGGAGGAAGGATGGATGAAGGCAGTGGTGACCTGCAGCAGGTGGGGACTGAGATCAATTATCGACCAGAGTTATTCCCTAAAAGGCCCTGGAAGGCCCGTGGCTTTGTTTGCCTGTGGCCCTTTGGGTTTGATTGGAAGAGACGGTGCAATTAAAGCACCATGAGATCAGCCTCTGTCAGAGGATCACAGCTTGGAGCTCTGCCTGCTGCGGTGGGACATCCACTCCTTGAGGGGAGGGTTCCCCATGGCCGCCAGCTTTTCCAGAAAGGCACTGGGCCGCAGCCCGGGCACATCAGGGTGCACCTCGGAGTATTGCTGCAGTTTGGCCAGCACGCGGGGCAGCCCCACGGTGGAGGCGTAGAACATGGGGCCACCCCTGTGCCTCGGCCACCCGTAGCCATTGATGTAAATAACATCCAGGTGCTCCGGGCCTGACGCGATTCCCTCAGCCAGGATGGCGAATCCCTCGTTGATGAGGGAATACAAGCACCTCTGCAGGATTTCCTCCTGGTCTATGGAGCGGCTGGTGATGCCGTGGGTGTCTCTGTACTGAGCCAGGAAGCTGTGGAGCCACGGGTCTGGCGTGGCTGTCCTGCCGCCGGCCCTCTCGTAGCGGTACCAGCCCTGGCCGGTTTTCTGGCCGAAGCGGCCGTGCTCGCACAGGAGGTCAGGGAGGGGGCTGTAGCGCTGGCCGTGCCGCTGCCGGGCCGCTGTCCCCGCGGGGAGGGACAGCCCCGTCAGGCCCTGCTCCTTCCGAGACCTCCAGCCCACATCCAGCCCGGCGAGGTCCGACATTCGGAAAGGGCCAATCTTAAACCCGAAATCTTCCAGGGCCTGATCTACCTCCTCTGGTCTGCTGCCTTCCTCTAACAGGAAAACTGCCTGCTGCACGTACGGATACATCATGCGATTCCCAACAAACCCAAAGCAATTTCCTACCACCACTCCCACCTTTTTCATGGCTTTGGCCAGCTGCACGGCAGTGGCGATGGCCGTGGGGGACGTGTGGCGGCCGTAGATGATTTCCAGCAGCCTCATCACGTGGGCAGGGGAGAAGAAGTGGGTGCCAATGACCTGCTGGGGGCGGCTGGTGGCAGCAGCTATTTCATCGATGTTCAGGGCGGATGTGTTTGTGCACAGCAAGGCCCCCGGCTTGCAAACCCTTGACAGCTTGTGGAATATCTCCTTCTTCAGTGCCATGTTCTCAAACACAGCCTCGATGACGAGGTCTACATCACGCAACAGATCAAAGTCCACAGTGAACTGCAGACGTGCAGGGTTATGGAAATCCAGGGTCTGGGCACCCCCCTCCATTTTCTGGGCCTCACGTTCCAAAAGAGCCATCACAGCTTTTCTTCCCTTGTTCAGATACTCCAGATCCTGCTCCAGGGCCACCACAGGTATGTTGGCCTTAACCAGAGAAGTCACAATGCCTCGGCCCATTGTTCCCAGACCTAGGGATAAAAGTGAGATAGAATCAAAGACTATGAATAGAAAATTAATCTCTTGACAGAAGCATTTCCTTTGTATCTCCAGGATAACAAGAGGAGGCCTCTGGAAAACAAGTGGTGCACACACAGGAAACAGATGCTGAAGACTGGGAAAATGGAGGGTGAATTTGCTCTTTCAGTGACCCTAAATGTTTGAAAAGAGGTAGCACAAAGGCAGGTTAGTATCCTTACAAGCCTACAAAATTCCAGTGGGATTCACCCAGTGTGCAAAGACAGTGTGGTCCATGTCTTCTCTCTGCAAAGTTCTATACCTGCAGAAACCAGAATCGTTGAGGTGAGAACCTGGGGATCAAAGAGAGGAGCTCTGAGCTGCAGCTGCAACGCTGTCACCACCTTCTGCAGGCAGGTTCAAAGCCAGCTCCATCCAGAGGGTATCACTGTTCCTGGGAGCTGGCCTGTCACTGGCATCGGGCAGATGCACCCCCAGAGATTCTGACACCAGCAGAGTTCAAAGGGTTCGTTTCTCCCTGCTTCTTCCAAGCTTCCTCTTTGTCTCCCCCCTTATCTCCCTCTGCATTTCACTGTGTGATCTTTGGAGCAAAAAAATCCAGCTGCTATTTCGGTAAAACCTTGGATGCTGATCTGCTCTAAACTTTGTCTCTAACGTCTTGTGTGTCTCAGTGCCAGGTCAAATGGGATGGAACTAATGTAGCCTTTTAAATCTAGATTTCAACAACATCTTTCTCCTTTTAATTCACTCTGGCACGTCTGTTGCCTTTTCATTAACATCAGGCATCTCTGCCCACCAGGAACTCTTCAAGTCCCCCAGCACAGGCCATTCCTAACTTCTGGAGGTTCTCAAAGTTCGTCTTCCTTGTCCAGCCACACAGAGCTTTTGCCCAGAATTCCTGTAGCTGAGAATCCATTCACACTGTAATTTTTTTCTCCAGGATCCATAAATGTGCTACCCCCAGCTCATACCCCCAGGAATACCAATGTAGAGATTACTGGCTTGATCCATTGCACCAGCTCTGCCCTCTGTGACATTAATGAAGCTGCACTTTCCTGTGACACACAACCCATACCACTGATCCTGCTCTCCCACGGTGGAGCCTTTTCCAACTAAATTAATACAAACTAGTGAGGGAAGGTCAGCACAATTTTACCAGCTCGGAAAGTGCCAAGCTTCTGAATAGGGGGATTATTAATATCCTAAATAATGCAGCTACCAGACAAAGTATAGGTTTGTTATAATTCTGTAAAAATGATTTTTTTAATCTCAGGTTTACAAATGAAAGTCAGCGAAACAAATAAACAGAAACAAGGGGATTAAAAATTTCGTCTAAAGCAGCTTTGTAAAGAAGAGCTGAAATGATGTCACCATTTAAACACGATCCAGCAACCAAGGTCAGCCAAGGTAGGAGGTTTTTCCTGCATGCTACACACCCTTGGTTTAGTTCTGCCCACCTCCAGCTCGTGTGCACACGAGACATCTCAAACATTCCCTGCTTAGCCACCAGAAGAGAGTTTTTACTGGCATCACGAGCTGGCAGCCTGCTCACAAACCATCATTACACTCCCAAGCAAGTGCTGAAGTTCCTTTCTAGGAAATTAGATTTGCTACTTCATAATCAAGTTCTGCTGAAAACTAATTTGAAAGTAAACCTAGAATAACATGAACCAGCTCTTAGTAATTCAGTGTCTGTGGTTTGCTGACTGAAAAACCGGAACATGAGTAGCTCCTTCCCCTGCCCACTCTCCAGACCGGTGGTGAAGGAGCAGGTACAATCAGGGACAGGTTTCCCTGACTTTGGTGAGCTACACGAGGTGCTCTCTCCCTGCACTGCAGGCGGGGGACTCCCCAAGCCCAGCCCCATCTGCCAGGCTCTCTTTAGACATCAGGCTGAAGCGTTTGCTGTTCCACCTTGCTCCCTCTTCCTTTCCATGGTGGAGGACTGGGGTTTCTCTCTAGAATTTCCAAGCTGTCCCCGCATCCTGCGTCTTATTCACTCCTGCTCCTCCCAGCTCCAGTCTCGTGACTGAAATCTTAGCAGCTCTCTTGCCATACGAGCACACTGCCTTTTCCTAAATCAAAGCCTCTTTTGGGAGCAGCTGTTCCCCAGGCTTCTTTCCCGGGGAAGCTCTGCAGTGGTGCCAGGTGATTCCCTTGGCTCCTTCCATCACGAGCACTCCATGTAGGTTTTAGCCATCCCAGGAGAGACAGGCACACGCTGCTCGTAGTACTACGCTTTCTAGGCCATGGGAACAGGCTCATAGATAAGATATGAGCTTGCCAAGCTTGTTTCTGACCTAGAAAAGCTGTCTCTCAACTTCCTGCAGAACTCTGCAATGGCCTGTATGAAATGATGTTTAATGAAGCTGGCGGAGAGAGTAATGAAAGCCCCAAGGGGTTTGTTACATTAGAGCTTCCATAGCGTGATTCCCCTGGAAATACTTTCCAAAATTGGGTTATAAAACTAAGGAGAGCTTTGGCTATCTAGCAGGGAAAGAGGCATTTCTGAGAACTCCTCTTTTGCAATTCAGAAAGCCAAGTGATCTTGGGGAAGAATATGTTAGAGCAGAAAAAAAATGGTAGGGGATCATTAGGCCTTACATGTAGAGGGCTGTGGAAGAAAGAGGAAGGGAGATGTCTCATGCTCAGCTCAGATCACACAGACTGAAACACGGCGAGGAACTACTCCAGAATTTCTGCTGTGTTTCTGCTGTTCCATTTTCTTACTCAGTAGTGTTCTCCCTTCCCCCAAACCACGAAACCCCCTAGATTCTCATTTTCCATGCAGGGACTATTTTCATGTCCAAGGCACATCTTTCCAAAAAAGACTGAAATGCTTCACGAGCGAGAACAGTGCTCAGCCATCCTGCTCCTGGTCTTTTACTGTGAAATGCGGCTTTGACGTATCATTAAAACTATACTTGTACATACGTGATTTCAGGCCAAATACGGGTATGACAAATCCATTTGCTGGGCAAGCTGAGTGAATAATGATGGTTAATTATTGATCTGTCACGTGAGGTGCTTAGAATATGAAAAATCATACAAAATTAATTGAAGGACTTGAAAAACAAATTTCAAAACAAAAGAACATGAAATATGTACAAGGCAGATCATGTACAGTCACACACACCACAGAAATACTGATCAGTGGAAAACATTCTGAGCTATAATGAATATTTGGACCTTAAAATGCCTGGCAATGGAAATAATCCTTTATAGATTGGTAAAAATATGCAAGGACTGTTCCAGTTTTCCTGTTAAAAACAACAATAAGCAATTGGCAGTGATGGGCTACTGCTGGCTGAGGCTGCTGCTTTCTCTGTTTCAGGGTATCCGTTTAAAACAGAAATAATGTGATACTCCAGGCAAGCAGGGAGCTGTGGGGAGATGCAGCTGGAAGGGACAGAGAGAGAAGTTGAGGAACCAGAGGAAGTGAAGAGAGCCAAGAGTTCAGAACAACAAAAAGAAATGAAACAAAAAGTCAACGTGAAAAAGCCAACGTGATCTTCTCAGTTGCTTCCTACTGTGCAGCAATAAGAGATGGAAGCAGCAGCACAAAGCAACGTGAGTTTCATGTGTGAAACAGCACGGCTCTGTCTGTGGGAAAGTGGGGTCTGCACGATTTCTGAGGAGCCTAAACTGAGGCAGCATTTCCTCTGAATGCCCTTCTCTCTGCAGTGAAAATAGAGAGATCCTGGGTCTCCTAGGCAGACTCAATACTTGCATGGATCAGCAGCACTGTTTTAAAAGGTGTCAGTCCCTCAAAAATCATCCCTAGGATTTTGATTTCTGGTGCTGCAAGGATGTGCTTCAGATCAAAAACATGAAGTTACTGTAGAGCATTGTACTGGCTGGAGAATGACTTTTTGTTACAGCAGCCTGAAAGAAAAAATACAATTTTGTTGGCGTGTTCTCTGTCTCTAATGAACTCACGGTTTCACTTATATCAAAAGGCAAAAGAGGAGGAAAACCTTCCAGAGGAAGGAAAAAAAGCACAACAAGGTGCAGGAAGCAGTGACAGAAAGCAGTGACACTTTGGTGTGCTCCCTGCCAGTGCATCACTAACTGGATGTGTTGAACATGGCAAATCTGAAGGTTGCCTCTTACCCCGAGCACACTAAGCAAGAGCAAGGAAGAAACACCTTGGGACCTGGTCTTGGTGTAATTACTCCTGGAATGCTGTTCCCACTTTGCCTATGCACGTTTTATGCAGTGTTGAAAAATTTGGGAAAGTTCAGGGTCATTATAGTGACCAGAGTGTGACAGACTGTGCTCTGCAGCAGAAGAATCAAAGCACTTAGTTTATTCTGCAGAAGCAGGAGTTAACTTGAGCATTGTCTGTAATCAGCTATGAAAACACCGAAACTTTGGCGTGAGGTTGGGGTGATTTCAGACCAGAATTCAGAAATCTGTCAAGAGACGAGTGGCAAATACTTAATCCAATGGAAGAGTCATGCCGCCCAGCCAGTTCTGCTTGGAAATGAAATACAGATTATGTTTCTGCTAGAAACTTTCAAAGAGAGGTTGCATTTGTCCTCAGAGTTCCCTCTAGCTCATTTACAGCCCCAGAATAGGCAGCTCAGCTCCAGCCCTTCTGGCTGAACTGTCACTGTGATTAGCTCTTTGCAAGTGTGGTGTTCTGGGGTGGTTTAGCAGCACGGAGCAGAGAATGTCCCTCCTGGTCACCTGGTCATTGCCACAAACCCCAACGTGAGCCCTCCTGTCAAAGCACACACTACAGGGCTGGCAAAAGGCTGTGTCCAAACTCCTGTGCTCTTCCAGTAATAGAATAAATCTGATAATAATTAATGCCTCTTTACCGGAACGCTTTAACAGCCACAGATCTTTCTCACAGAGTTTGTGGACCAATGTTCAAAAACCCATTTCTGTTAAAAATATGACATGGCAGCAAGTGAAGAGAAGAGAACTTAAAACAAAAAATCTCTATGGCCTAAAATGAGCTGTCAGACAGCTCAAGAGCCCTGAGAAGCACCCAGAAAAAAAGCAGTATTGGTCTGGTGAGATTTCCTTGAAAGAGAATGGATGTTTTCCAAGTGCTCCATTACTTGTCTAACCATTTTTGAGTGCTACTATCAACAGCCAGAGCTGAAAGATATTTTTTTTTAATCTCAGCAGTGCATCAAAGGTTTTATTTAAATTGCTCTTATAAAAAATTAATGAAGGCATTATCTTGCTGGGCTACAAAATGGCAGGAGTGGATCCCAGTGAGATGAAATCTTCTTAAAATACAGCTGTCAAAACATTTTTGGATTAATATATCCCTGAGTGACTCTGTGCACATGCACTTGAAGTGCGGAACTAGACCACGAGGAGGAGAATTTCCTACAGCCCTGCTTCTAGCACGCAGCGAAGCCACGTCTCAGTGGTTAAAAGGGAGGAGACTGGTTTAAAAGGGAGGTGGCTGCTGATGGTCCACGCACAAATGTGTCTGTGAAGTGAGAGAAAGCTGCTCTGCCAAAGGAAGGGGAGGCACCAGCTACTGACCTAGTGGCATGGGAGCTGCCACCTGAATTTGGAGCTTCGCAGTGCAGTGACAGCTTCAGCAGAGGGTGCGGAGTGTCCGTGGGCATGCTGGGTGTGAGTGAGCGTGGGTGTGGAGTGTCTGTGGGTGTGCTGGGTGTGAGTGTCCGTGGGTGTGCTGGGTGTGATGGGTGTGGAGTGAGTGTCTGTGGGAATGCTGGGTGTGAGTGCCCGCTGGGTGTGGAGTGACCGTGGGTGTGATGGGTGTGCTGGGTGTGAGTCTCCGTGGGTGTAGAGTGTCCGTGGGTGTGCGGGGTGTGAGTGACCGTGGGTGTGCTGGGCGTGGAGTGTCCGTTGGGTGTGATGAGTGTGAGTGACCGCTGAGTCACTCGCAGCTCTCAGCCGTGTCCATCCCCATCCCCATCCCCATCCCCATGCCCATCCCCCCCATCCCCATCCCCATCCCCATCCCCATCCCCATCCCCGTCCCCGTCCCCATCCCCATCCCTCACCTAGGACGGCCGCCCGGCGCACGGGCTGGGGCGCGGCGCTGCTCCAGGAGGCTCTGCCGGGGATGTCCCAGCGGGGCACGGCTCTCTCGGCGAAGAAGGCGTATTGCAGTGCCCGGGCCTGGCCCGAGCCCAGCAGCTGCAGGAACAGCTCCCGCTCCCGCCGCACGCCCTCGGCGAAGGGGAGCTCAGTGGCGGCTCGCACGGCCCGGACACAGAGCTCTGGGGCCAGGCACCCCCGCGCCTGCCTCTTCACCCGCACCAGAGCCTCCTGCAGGAACCCCTCCATGTCCGGCAGCTGGGGAACCGGCTTCAGGCTCAGCCTGCGGGGTCCCAGGGGCTGACCTGCAGGAGAGAAACTCAGTTACAGAACCCAGCATCCACATCTTTTCAGGTGCAGTCTTTCCAGACTACAGATTCCCACCTTTCCCACAGTCTGACTCTTCTCCAGCTCTCACTGCATCAGGGCTTGCATGGCACAGTGAGCTGGGTCTAGAAATAAGCATCTGGTATCTCTCCTTATCTCTGCTCTGACAATGACAAATTTTCAAGTCCCTTCTCAGACTTCAAAAAAAGTAAGATTTCATTTTCCAAGAAGTAATTCTCTCCTTCCTTTTCTCAGCTTCAGACTGCCTTGACTTTCCAATTTTCTCCCTCTACAGACCCAGCTGCCACATTCATACGGATCTTTCTATAGCTTCAATAATGGAGTTTTCCTCCAGTAATTTTTAGTATTCAGGACCCAGCTGACACTAGCCAGACGCATTCCAGCCAGAGTCCTGACCCAGAGAAGGACAAGAGAGTGCAAAACACACCCTGACTTCTCCCCTGACCCAAGAAGCCCCTCAGTTCACTTTGGTGAGACCTCACTGAGCAGGAGTTGGGCAGCAAATGAGTAACAAGGGAGAGTTCATGGTTGCGTCAGCACGGGATGAATCAAGCAGCCACACAAATAGTTCATTACAGACAGAGGTTGCTATGGTGATACCTAGAAAGGGTTTTAATTGAGAGAACTTCGTTACATTTCAGATGCCAAAATTCTGTGACTTCTTCGTAAGTACAGACCTGGCCACGCTCAGGTGTTCCTCTGCCCTCAGTGGCAACTTGCTCAGGAAAGACCGTGGAGGAACAAGGTCAGCAGCTTGGGATGTGCCCTCTTGGTACTGCAATATCCTCACAAAGCCCCTGCTGTCCTCCCAGCCGTATCTGGATCATTCACTGTGGCATGGCGCTGCAGGGAGTGCCTGTGCTGTTCCCAGAAGCAGCCAAAGTCAGATGGTGCTGAGAACCTTCTGCCGGAGCTCTCTGGGGACAGCGTCTCGCTGCTCTGGCCTCTTGGGTGAGCTCTGCCCCGGGGGCACCCTTCCTTCCAAGGCAGCCTGTTGCATCCTGCTCCCCTCTCTCGTCCTGCTCTCTGAACCAGGGAAGTGCCAGTGCCCCAGCAGAAGGCTCGGGAAATCCTACAGACGATGCTGAGGAGCAGGAGTAATGGCAGCACTGCAGGCGTGGTTGCCCGAGGAACACGTCCTGATTCGAGCTCTTCCTACAGGACTGAGCAGTGCTTAGGAGAAACAGAAATACAAGCTCCAGGATGAGCTGATACACTGATTTCTTGTAACAAAGGTCTTCAGAGCTCAGGTTTTTTAATTAAGCCTCTTAGTGAGCACAAAAAGATGAACACTCGCTGTGTAAGTAGCTTCCCTTGTAATCAGAGTTCATGAAAGTGTTTTCACGTTGAGATGAATACAACTTGTATCAGTCAGCATTGCAAGATTTAGTCAGGATAATACTCCTTTATTTTGGAATAATTTTTTCCCCTAAGTTTTTAGCCCAGAAATGCTCTTTATCTGCAGTTCTTTATTTAGGACTTAGTGAGTTATATTCCATCAGAAGAGGAAAGCTCAGGCTTGTCCCAGAAAGCTGATCTGATGGCTGGGAGACTGGGAGATCAAGGGACTTCATATGACACCCAGTCGAAAGGGCTGGTAAAAAAGGAATAGCACTGGGAGCCTTTAAACTTGCTCTTCAGACAGCAAATAGTCCTGTGAGCACAAACACTGACGGGGGACAGGAGACAGTTCCTCAGACTAAAAAAAAGTAACTCAGGGTCCTGTAATAAAACTCTTCTTTTAGCTGCAAACTAAACAGGTTTTCTACAGCACCTCTGTGCAGCATCTTAGCTTCTGCAATGCTAATAAGAACAAAGGACACGTTCATGATCAGGAAAGAAGTATCAGAATCCAGACCTGGGAAGAAGAGATCAGTGTGGGACACCTGCAGCTTGATTTCTGCAAGCAAAGCAGCAGGAGGATGATAAACAGTGTCAGACCTCAGGGCTGCAGGAAAAGCATCATCTACACACAGGAGCTAACACAGACTCCTGCTTTGTTTACCACACTTGTAGCCCAGGTGGCACAAAGGGCAGATCAAGGCGATAGAATTTCTATCGGCAAATGCACCACGTATGCATGCAGTATCAAACATTACATTATTTAAAGAAAGAAATCTCATCCCAGAGGTGTGAACCCCTGGGACAGTGCAGGATGGCACATGCAAGAGACAGGGTGAGCCTGATGTTCTTCCTCGTGCAGAGAACTGCTTGTGAATCTGTGAGGAATACAGCAGAGCCTGGCCCCTGCCCCTCAGGCTGCCAGAGACGAGCCCAGGCCATGTCAGACCTTTCACAAACTCTGTTGGTGGCCAAGGGACACTTGGCTAGGTCTCTGTCAGAGGAAGATGTCAGCCAGAACCTTGAGCCCTGGGGAGAGATTAAAATGTCTTGATACTGTGCATCTTGGCAGAGATGACTCACGGAAAGGCCTTGCAGCTCGAAAGGAGAGCCTTTTCTCCAGCCTCCATCTCAAGGATGCAATTACCCACCAGCAGCATCTGTTCCACCCCTGGCTTTGATGAGCCTCAGAGGGAACAACTGCCTCCTCCGCAGCAACTCCCAGCAGTTTACAGGCGGAAACTCATCATCCTTCCACACGGATTCATGCCTGGGGGACTTGAGCTACTCCAAATTCCTCTGGTTTTCATTGGCTCTTTGGTGCCAGGCGTTGGTACTGGTCTGCTCTGCGGTCAGTTCTGATGGGCTCAGGAAACAAGGGGTGTGTATGGAGAGCCTCAGAGGCTGCTGTGTGCAGGCCAGGAGCCAGTTGCTCCTCCAGCTGAGGGAGACGAAAGCAGGCCAGCAAGAAGTGGGCAGGATGAGCTGCAAGCTGCTGCCTGCCACCAGCAGCCCCAGCCATTTGTCAATTTTGTGATGCCATCAGCTGGGAAAAGCCCGAAGTGCAGCTTTGGATTACTGCAGTGCTCGTCAAGCACATTTAATGGAAGGACGTTGTCCTTGTCCCCAAGGATTTAGCTCCTCTCTGTTCCTTTTACAAAATGCCTTCAGAAGGGAAGATGTTTTCTTTAGCCTGGAGAGGCGAGTTTGCCTGGAGTGGTCAGGGCATTATTCTCACTTCTATCTGCAGGATATAAATATTGGTTTTCAATGAAAAATCTAACTCTGAACCAGTAATTGCCTCTGTGTGCTCCTACACCCACTCGGTGTCTCAGAGCACCTTTTGAAGGTGTTCTTCATTAGGAACAATCCATAAACACGTATGGATGAGGCTGCTCTCCCGACAGGCCATAAAAGCAGCTCTGTCAGCTGTGAATCACAGCAGTAATCAAGGACCCCTGGTACAGCCAGGCAGTCATTTGAGACTGATCTCTTGCCATGAGATACTGCAGCTCGAGCGCTGAGAAAGCTTTAGAGGAAAATGATTTCAGAATTGATTCTTTGAGACTTATCTTGCAGTACAGCCTTCCCAGGAATAGAAATTCCAGTGGTGACAAAACTTGTTATTTAGCCAAACTGCTCTGTAAGAAGCCAGCAGTTGTAACTTTGTGTTTAAAAAAAAAAATCTCATCAGAAACAAAATGCTGCATGCCACACAAAGCCAGTGGAACTCTGTGATGGCATTTTTTTTTTTTTTTTAGATATTCTCTTTGGTTTTATTATCTGAAAAACATTCTCTGAAAACAGAACTCCATGTGAATAACCCCAGACCAGCTACACAAGTCTGTCATCTCTTCTGCAGCCCTGTTAGTGCTTGATGGAGGAAAATGAACATGCTGCCTTGCCTCTGTATGACAGGAAAATTATTAACTTCAGGCAAAGGCCAGAGCAAGGAATGACTCAAAAGGAACTTACAGGCTCTGGGTACACCAATCTTTCAAATCGTTAGATAACCTGAGGGTAAATGGTGCATCAAAACTTGTCATGGTCTTCTGTGGGGTCTAATGAGAAATTTTTCAAGCAGGAAATAAATAGATTAGCTGGCTCACCAGTGTTTTCACCGTTAAAACGTGGACTGTAAATGCCAGAAAAGCTGTTGGAAAGAGTCTGAAAGCATTTTTAAAGTCCTGTGGGAGTTGATATATAGTGTGATGTGAAACACCATCAATGGCACTGCTCATTTTTGCTGGGGTAACTCAAACGAGCAATAAGCAGATTGAAAATCTAATAATAAGTAAGACTGGGCTGCCTGCTGGACATTCAGCCAGGATCCTTGTCTGCTCACACAACTCAAAAAAAAGATACTGGTAGTGACAATTTCCAAAGAAGACGAAGCTTGACAATTTCCAACGAAGAAGATGCTAAAGAAGAAGATTTTGCCCGCAGTGGACATAAACTCCAGACAGCGAGTTACCCTGAGGAACAGTGTGGTCAATGCTTCCTGAGGGTCCCCTCTAGGGCCAGGCTGGCTTTCCCAGCTGTCAGCCTCTGCACCACGTCTGTCATGGAAGAGGCAAGCGTGCACACATCTAAACTTCAGCCAATTGCACAGAGCATTGACTGAAACCCAGAGCGCTTTCTGGTTTGCCAGTTCCAGCACCGCATCCATTACTCATCTCATGACACGCTGCTGCTACCATCAGTGCTGGTACAGATCCTGTGCAAGCATCGTTCAGAGCCCGGAGGGGACACCACAGGGAGCTCTGTGTTTGGGTTCATTTGCCTAGGAGAGTGGTAATATTTCACTGCTCTCCCAACAGATGCAGAAACAGAATTCTCATTCAAAACAGACAAACTCAGTGAACCAAGGTACCTTTGTTTTTCTTCGAAGCAGCAGTGAAGTACATCACCCATCTCTTGCAAAATAATTCTATTTAGTCTGATGACATCCAGGAAAGAGAAAAGAGGACTACTTATGTCGTTGATTCTGCACTAGGAAATGAAGCCCTGAACTACTGTAGAATGAACAGAGTGAGAAGGAAGAGCTTCTGCTGTGGAAAACCCAGCCACAGAATGCCTTGGCACCTGCCTGGTACAGCTCAAGGTGTGGGGAAGTGTACAAGACACTGATATTTAAGAGCAGTCCATTCTTTGGAGTGCCTTAACATATGGTGCTCTGTCATCTAGGACAAACCTGGGCTGCCTCAGTGCTAGCATGACGAAGGGGCCTTGTCTGTAGTGAGGAGAACTGGAGGAGCCAAACCAACAGCCCAGCTCGGAACAGCATCGTCTGTAAAGGCCCCTGATCCAAGCAGGAAGGGTTTTTGCTTTTCTGCGTTCCTCTCATTGTGGCAGAGCCCCCGATGAAATCCAGTGGTCAGGCTCCAAAGGTACAAGGAGGTCAGCAGTGGGAAAATGCCCTGTGTCTCTCTCAAGGCAGTGCTCCTCGTGCTGCACAAGGAATGTTCCTCGTCCTAAGTTAACTCCAGCACATTTAATTCTGTTATTTCTGAGATGGGGGAAAAAAATCTCTCTGCATCCCTCCCATCTGCACAGGCCATTTTTTTACATGGCACCCAAAGGACTAGGGACAGAGTCACTTACAGACCATGGATCATTAAATTGAGCAGAGGATGTGCCAGCCCCTCCTCTACAGGGAGAAATTTATTTTTGCTCAGCCACTATGGATGGTGCAACCAGGACACATGCAATGCTAGCTGGGATCCAGAACCACATCTGGAAAGAGCATTTACTCCCCAAAACCTGCGGAGTGCAGCGTCCCAGAGCAGCATGTGAGTTTGGATATACAATTAAAAAGCAGGAGGACTTGATGTGTATGTGCTCTCTGAACCTCACTTGAATTTCTGCAGCTTTCTAGCATTTGGTTTTTTTCACTTCAGACAACAGGAAACAAATCCTGCAATTAATTCTATCTTATATGGGTGCCAAACCTGAAGAATGGAGCATATAAATTGAAACAAAGTGGAGGGCTTTGTTCTGACTCTTTTCAGCCCTGAAACATCACCAATTATTTCCTGGCATTGCTACGATTTGTTCCTCACCAATCACTTTGTTTGCCAAACGGATTGCTGCCTCAATGGTGTTTTCTTCCACGATTTCATCGATCAAGCCCAGCTTCAGCGCTTCAGTTGCTGGAATGTGTTTTCCTGTCATAAAAAGAGAAATAAGGTGACTACAGTGGAGCCTGATGGGCAATTTTGTTCCTTTCCATCTGATCAAATGACTTGTGCAGCTGGTAATTAGCCCCTCATGGGTGGGTACGAGGAGAATCACAACCCCAGCTGCTACGCAGGTAAAAGATTCCTTGTTTTCAGCCCAAGCTGGTGTGACTCAAAGCCTTGTTCTTGCATGCAGACACAGCCCTTACCTGTCATGATCATATCCAGAGCAGCCGGCACTCCAATCAGCCTGGGGAGTCGCTGGGTGCCTTCAGCACCTGGGAGTAACCCTATGGTGACCTCTGGCAAACCCATCCGAGCCTGAAATGAAGTAAAACGAAACAAAACATCTGATTAGAAAGAGTACTAATTGCAAACTAAGCAAAACAGAGGAAGGACAAGCAGATGTGAGTCACACTGCTCCTCTAGGAAGCCTCAGAATTTCTGCATGGAAACTTCATCCTTGCTTTTTGCCACGTAAAATATTTAAGAAAAACCCCACTTGACCATTTCAAGGGTTTCTGCACAAATGCACAAAGAAAACATGGCCTTTCAGAGGATTTCTGTGCTAGCACAGCGCTGGGGGAGAGCTGTAGGGCCGACAGCATTCCCTAGGTTGCCACGTGTCAATAATGCTTTCAGGTAGTTGTCACCAACAGTTGGAGGGCACGCTGGCTTAACTGTCACCTCCCTACTCTAATTCTCACAAGTTTAGTAAAGGGCTGGAAGGAACCCTAAAACCAGCTTGTTTCACCACCTGCCATGGGCAGGGACACTTCCACTCGACCAGATTGCTCAGAGCCCCATCTAACCTGGCTTTGGACACCACTGAACTGTCCCCTCATCTTCCCTCGAACGTCTCTTGGAGCATTTGACATCCGGAAGAGTCACAGCAGAGAAGCCAGGGGCAGCAGGAAGTGTATGGGGGTTTTCTCTTAAAAAATGTATCTAGATTTTGTTGCCTTTAAAAAACAGTTTGCACATTTTCTATTGAAAATTTAAGAGATACTTTAAGACCACTGATTATAGTTCCAGTAGACATGGCACTTTGTGACGTGGGCATGGTGGTAATTGGTCAAAGGTTGGATGTAGTGATCTTGGAGGTCTTTTCCAGCCTTAATGATTTGTGATTCCACGGCCCTCACCTCAGGCGGCCCAGAGGATGCTGTGGAATATCTCTTTTTGCTGTTCCAGCAACCCACACTGCCGAGGAGACAGTGACTCCCTGCAGCAGCGAGGGGATGGCCCTGGCAGCGAGGAGGCTCCACCAGGAGACAGGTACTGCTCAAGGTGCTTCAGCATTCCTGAACCTTGAAGGAGGGGATTGAATTAAAAACCCCAGATCATTCCTAAAGACTCTTAGAGCTGCCTTTTGGTCAAAGAGCTCCTTGGGGACCCAGAACTCATGGAGAAGCTAACCGTAAATGCTCCATGCTAGCTGAGTTTCAACTACCTATAGAAACTAGGCCATGAGCAGAAAGAAGTGCAAAATTCACAAGGCTGGGGAAAAAATAAATAAGAGAAAGTCACGCTGCATGAGTCAGTAAGATACAGCTGTCTGCATCAGAATATAGATAATGAGACCTAGGGCAAATTAACATTTGGTTACTGAAGCTTCTACGCAGCCATCTTATCCTACTCGCTACAAATCAACTTTATATTTAGAAATGACTTGGAATTCGTTAGTAAGACTCAGGAAAGATGTCAGGGGTGGTGGTGTAGGTGCAGAATGTCTGAGCGCACAGACGTGTATCTTATGGCTGTAAAGCCCCTCTCCTCTGGGAAGGGGGTCGCAGGAAAGGCGCTCTGTGTCTCTGCCCGTGCCACCTGGGTGTGGGTGCGTTACCTTGGCGTGTGCGACGCGGTAGTGACAGCCCAGTGCCACCTCCAGCCCTCCTCCCAAAGCCACACCTTCGATGGCTGCCACCACCGGCTTCTCGCTGCTTTCGATCAGAGACACGATGGGCGCCAGGGCAACTCCGTGTCTGTTCGGGGAGGAAAATCCTCGGATGTCAGCTCCTGAGGGGGCACCAAGAGATTAAGAGGAGCCATTGGGCAAGGCAGTGAGTGGAACAACCCTTCCCTCTGTGCCACTGGACACAGCGGCTCACGGACACCTGAGTCCTTGCTGCTGGCAGGAGAGTGGCTAACAGGAACCAACCCCTCTTGGGACCACCTTCAAGGAACCCCGGATCCCTGACCTGTTCACAGAGCTCCGGGGAATGCTGAGCACAAAAATACAGAGTAACTGCAAGGAACACGCAGTCACCGCAGGAATTTGCAAACCTCCTTTGTGTAACATTGAGCCTGGAATAGTTAAGTGTGAGTTACTGCTAACAAGCAATGTAGAGCTCCACAGAAATTCCTTAGCTTTTCAGGCTCCTTCAGCTGGAGAAGATCTGTTCTCCACCACTGCCCCACCCCAGGCATATTCCATACACTAGATCAGTAAATGGTCCGGAGATTTGACATAAACGAAGCTACGGAGACTGAGGAAGCAGCAGGATGGGATGTTACGGAGCTGAGCAGCTGTCCCACATTTCAGTATGAACAGACCATTTTTCTGGCCTGGACAGTCCAGCTTGTCATGTGCCCTGTGCCAATTGTGGCACAGCAAAATAGATAAAGCACCCTGTCTTGTGGCCATTCCCAGCCAAATCAGGACTTTTGGCAGCAGTGTTATGAGGCAGAGAATCTTCAGATATGATGGGTGGAGAGTGTTTCATCTGCTCAGCCTGTGTTTGATGTCTTACCTGCACTGAATTTCCCATTTTCACCACAAATCATAACAGCTTTCACTGAGGGATCTGCATCTGCTTTCTTCAGCCCATCCTCCAAAGCCTGGAGAACTGCCACACTGAAATAAAACAGAGATTCAGTGAGCAACCATCAACGACACCCCCCTTCCAAGGGGTCTGTGTTGTAAATACCAAGCAGCCCATGTGGAAATGAACACCACGTCCCCATGCCTGGCTGCTGCCACAGCCTCTCCAGGTGAATCCTGTCCTTAGTGTCCCTCTTACTCCCAGGACATGTCTCAAGGTGGAGTTCAATGGATCTGAAGTCTGCCAGGGTCTTCCTTCGTCCCTGTGGGGCTCGGGGACAGGACTGTTGTCCTGAGTTTTGCAGTTTTTAATGGTTTTTTTTGCTGTAGTACTTTCTCACACATGCTGTTGTAAACATGGCCATGTTTTTGCTACTGTCCTTGTTGTTTTCATTCCATTCTCCTAGGTAGAGACATGGGATGGATTTTTCCTTTGACCAGTGTGATTGAAGAGTAGTAATTTCTACCTCCAATCCACGGTGATTTCTAAGAACATATAAATAAAGGTCAGAGGGTTCTGCCCTCTCTTTTTTAACTCTCTCTTAGCTCTCAGCTCTCTCATTGCTCCTCGACCTAGTTGACTGCGTGTGTTTTCTTTGTGTCCAAACAGTACAACACAGGACCACAACCAGACTGTCACCCTTGGTGTATCGGAGCTGCACTCTGCTGTGTGGGCACTGCAGGGCCGGGAGGCAAGGGCACTAAAAGCACAGGTCTGTCCTGGAGAACCTGTTGTACTGTTGCTGTTCACAGGCAGAGGTGACTTTGGGTTTTCTCCAGGACTTCTCAAAAGAGGGGAGTTCAGGTTTCTTAAGCACGTATCCGTTACCGTTGATGGTTGGACTCAGTGAATTTAAAGGCCTTTTCAACCTCAGTGATTCTATGATTCTTTAGCTCTGTATTTTGTATTTTTCATGGTAAGGATCGAAAGTTTATTGTGAGCACAGCCTGGAAGTTTTCTTAGACTGGTCTTGGGCACAGGAGGTCCAAAGGCTGTCTTACACCCTGTAGTTGTGGGAGCCCTGCATGCCTGGTTTGTCTAAACTCGTCAAGTCACTCCAAGTTTCTCATGGTATTTGTCTTAGCATGTGAAAATGTTCTTACTGTACTTCTAAAAAGTTGCAACAGAAGAGGGAGCACTGCCAGCTACAATGCAGCTTTGCTACAGAAGAGCAGCAGGTTTATCTTCTTTTCATGCTCTTACTCTCATGAGCTGCTTTTTTTAAAATAAACTTTCTCATTGATAAGTCAAGCACCACTGCAGGGGGGTTTTTCTGGCTTGTGAATATAGACTGAATGGACACTGTGGTCACTGAGCAACTACAGCTGCTTAGAAAGGGTTTAGGTCCTACTCAGAACCAAAGGAACTAAAAGGCACACCTAATGTGAAGCCAAAGGCACAAAAGCCCTTTTCAAGACACGTGAAAAACTAAAATTTCAGCGGCTCCTACAGACTGGTGTTTGACTTTGTTTTCCACTGGCTCCCTTTTGAGATTGCACAGGGCCTTTCTTGAACAAGATCAGTATTTAGCGATCCATTCCTGAATAGTTTTTAAAAGGCAAACACGCTGCTTTCTGATAGCCCTGACCGGGTTTGATTCTGGTGCCAGCTCCGCTTGTTGACCCACGCCTGCTATCCAGAGAGCCCTTTGCCCTCAGCCCGGGCACACTCGGATAGCGCAGGGATTTTTCAGGCAAGCGCTGAGCAGGTCCTCAGATCTCCTCTCAAACCAGGAGATCTGGGTTTGGATTGCACCAGGCAGCGCTGGAGGCTCCGGGCCGGGCTAACGCTGCCGTGCTGCGCCTCGCTGAAGCAGCGTCTGGATGTTCAGAGACCGGAAGGTGCCGAGAAATAAACACAATTTTTAAACATCCTCTGCAGGGGAGAACGCAGAAAGGACAGTTTGCCGAGCCTGGCACCGCTCTCATGAAACCCCCCGAGTAGGAATGATAAGCAAGAGCAGAAGTTACGGCAAAGTTCAGCGTGTTTTTAGCAAAGCGAGATCCAAGCTGCGTCTGCAGGCGCCGCCCGGGCCTCTGCGCGTCCCAAGCGGTGAAGAAATCCCGACTTTGGCTCGCTGGGGCCCTGCGCGGAGCCTGGCTCGGGCACAGAGAGAGGCATTGAGGAGAAAAGGACGGAAATCGGAGAATCCCCCGCTCGTTCGCAAGGGGGTCCCAGCCCCGGCGCGGCTCCCCGCGGGTGCCGGCGGTACCTGAGCGCGTTCACCGGCGGGTTGCGGAGCCGGATGACGGCCACTGCCGAGCCCCTCGCCACCTGCGCCATCCGGGCTGTGTCCCCGTGTCCCCGTGTCCCGGTGTCCTCGTGTCCCGGTGTCCCGGTGTCCTCGTGTCCCCGTGTCCCGATGGCCCGTATCCCGGTGTCCCGGTGTCCCGGTGTCCCGGTGTCCCGGTGTCCCGGTGTCCCGTGTCCCCGGGCCGGCCCCCGCCGCGCCCCGCCCGCAGCCCGCCCCCTCCGCCTGCAGAGCCGCCTCTGCTGGGCTGCAAAACGTGGAATATGGACAATTCTCCTAAGAAAGGATGCTCGTTAATGTTTGATCTTTGCGATAAATCTGTGAAACGGCAGCTCGCAAGCTCCGAGCGATGCCCAGGTGTTGCAAAGACAAATTCCTTGTGGTAGAAGTGCCTGGTTAAGGTTCAGTGCTCCACGTGTTTCTGTGATCTCAGTCCTGCGGGGAAGGCTGGCAGTGCTTGGGAAGGAGGATGTGCCACTGAGAGGGGGCACGGAGAATGCAGGACTGAGAGGCCACGAGGACATTTGGCAGGACCCCCAAAATAAGGAAGAAACAAATAAAGCCAACCCAGGATTCGTGCTGAAATCAGCCCTGACGGGGTAAAAGGTGATTCTGGCAGGGGCAGATCATGGACCACTGACCCAAAAGAAGAGAAAGAGTGAGCATGTGGACTAATTAGCATGACAAATGAGAGAATCATTAATCACTAGAAGATAGAATAGTAATAAGAGAACAATGTAACTTCTTTATATTATTATACTCGTACTTATATCTCTATAATCGCCCCTTTATGTCTCTTGGCCTTTAGAAGTCCGTCCCTGGGCAGAATGGCTACGGCTCCCTCCCTGGTCTGGAACAGGTGTAGGCAATTTGAGAAATTGCTTTACATGCACAGAAAGGTCCTTCACTCAAAGGAACCTTTGTTATTGCTTTTATATAACCTTTATTGTTGTAGCTGTTGTGGGGGATCACTCCAGCTCTTCTGGCATTTATTATATAATGTTACAAATCCCCCACAAACTAGGGATAATATTCTGCCATTTGCTTTTAAAACAGCGTGTTCTGGGAGTTTATAAAAATGGTGTGAATGATGCCTTGGAGGGCTAACTGCTCTGTTGTATTTTTATTAACCAGAATGAAACCAAAGATCACTCTAAGCTGTACTTTGTGTTTATAATTTACAGGTCTGATCTACCTGTTCTTTAATAACACAACTGCTGTAGTTGTGATAAAACAGGCCCCTTCTGAGCCTGAAGAAACACAGAAGAAAGCTCAGTAAAAGAGAGCTCATAGAAAAAAAAAAAGAAAAAAGTTCTATATTGTCATGCAAAAGCTCCAGTAATGTTTGAGGTTGTGGGCCTTATGCTTTTTTTTTTTTTCCTTTTTTCCTTCAAGATGAGTGGAGTTTGGCTGTGAGAAGAAGAAATGCATTTCAGTGTACACAGCAGAGAAATTTTAAGTCTTGGAAGCTGCGCAAGGATCAAGTGCAAAGGCCTGAGGTTAAATCCGCTCCCAAAGCAATGGGGAAAGATTGGTGTGTGGCACAGGTCTCCTACAGCCCCCTGGGACCATCAGCCTGCTCAGGAAGTGCTGAATGATAAAAACAAGTGCTATATTTATAGCATCTCAGCTTAATTTTTATTCCAGTGTATCAGTGCTGCGAGGTACTCCAGAAGAGGCACCTTGATTAGCTTTAACCTTATTCAAGAAGAACAAAAATTCGTGGAAAATGCTTCCTTGACAGCTGGACAAATCCTGTCCATTTCTGCCCCAGAGACACTGGGAAAGGTGAGTGTGCAGCGATGTCCTAGCTGGGGAATTAGAGTATTGTCTTAAACAAAAATTGCCATTTCGAAGGTAGGACCTCGATTTCTCCCTGCCAGAACAAAACATGTTGGTTATTTTCAATAATACAAGCCTATTTCTTTACTTTTGAGCTCTCACATTTGCGTGGTTTCAAAGCAACACCTCCTGGCGAGCCGCGGTATTGCCTGCGCAGGGAGGGACCTTCCTTACGAGATGGCGCACGGCAATAAAAGCTGGGAGCGTGGGCCGGAATTGTTTAAAATGAGAGCACACCTGAGCACCTAGTGCTGTCTGGGTATTTTCGACTGTGCTTTTCCTTTGTGTGTTTGTGGTTATTCCACAGGTGCTGCGTTACAATGGGCAGCATCACCACGAGCCACGCAGGACTTCATCCATAAAAGAGCAAAACCAGCAAAGGACGCTTGCTGTCGTCCCTGTAAATGGTGAACGGGTGTTAGTGTTCATCTTTGCCCTCTTAATTTGCTCTCTTTTCCCCATCCCAGCATAAAACTGCCTACAGAAGCAGAAAATAGGAGGAAGGGAAATTCAGAGCAGTTCCAGGAAGCTTCCTTGGTGCTCCAAGGATCCCATTCCCTGAACGCTAAATCAGCGCGGGTGTTCTCAGGAGCAAACAAAAATACTACGGAAGGTTTGGAAACAGCAGACCGCGCCCACGTGCGGAAACCCACCCATCGCCCGGAGACCCCACCCATGGCTCGGAGACCCCACCCATGGCACTCAGACCCCGCCCGATGCCCCTGGACCCCGCCCACGCCTCCTTGTCCCTCTCTCGCTCCATCAGAGCCCGCCCACAGGCTCTAAAGCCCTCCCGTGCCCCCAAACCCCTCCCGTGCTCCCAGACCCCTCGCGTACCACCAGATCCCGCCCGTGCCCCCGGACCCCGCCCGTGTTCCTAAACCCTGTCCGTGTCCCCAGACCCCGCCCACNGGGGCTCAGGGCTACGGGCTGCGCGGGGAACGGGGGCTCAGGGCTACGGGCTGCGCGGGGAACGGGGGCTCAGGGCTACGGGCTGCGCGGGGAACGGGGGCTCAGGGCTACGGGCTGCGCGGGGAACGGGGGCTCAGGGCTACGGGCTGCGCGGGGAACGGGGGCTCAGGGCTACGGGCTGCGCGGGGAACGGGGGCTCAGGGCTACGGGCTGCGCGGGGAACGGGGGCTCAGGGCTCCGGACTGCGCAGGGAACGGCGGCTCAGGGAGCGCGATGCTGAGGGAACGCGGTGCCCGAGAGACGGACTGCCGAGGGAATGATGTGCCCGGTACGCGGTGCCCGAGTGACGGGGTGCTCAGGGAACGGGGTGTGCAGGTACCGGGGGTGCTCGGATAAATGGGTGCTAAGGGATACTGGATGCTCGGGCAATGGGCTGTGTAGGTACCGGATAAACGGGTGCTAAGGGGTACGGGGTGCTCGGATAAACGGGTGCTAAGGGGTACGGGGTGCTCAGAGAATGGGATGTGCGGGTACCGGGATGCTCAGGGAGTGGAGTGTGCAGGTACCGGGGTGCTCGGATAAACGGGTGCTAAGGGGTACACGGTGCTCGGACAATGGGGAGCCCGGCCATCAGGGTGCTCAGGAAACCGCGCTCCTGTTTGCAGGCGCGGAGCTCTCACGCTTGTGTATTTGATTAAAAAAAGGGACGTTTTCCAATGTAAGAGAGCGGTCAGAGGTGCCTCCGTGGCCCCGGCCGCCGCCGAGGTGCTGGCGGTGCCTGTGGTGGGGCAGGTGAGCAGCCCCGGGTGCTGTCGCCGCTTTCCGGGCGCAGGAAGCGTTTCAGTCTGTCTCCAGACAACCTGGGGCAAATCCCGCCGGAGTTAAGCCTGTGCTATCTGTCTTAATCCTGTCTGGGGACTGATGGTAACAACAAAGACCAGCACAGGCTCCAACGGTTTTGTGCCCTCTCCAGTAAAAAAAAAATAAGTGTGGGAATTTTGATGTTTCTCTCACCTGGAAGAAGTTTGGGAGAGTGGATGGGATAAATTTAGTTAATCCTTCACTTGGACTATGTGGCTTAGCCCAGAGCAGTGCAGCTCTTAGGTTGATGAAGGAAGGCAGGAGCTGTAGTGCCAGGACACAGGGAATGGCTTCCCACTGCCAGAGGGCAGGGATGGATGGGATATTGGGAAGGAATTCCTCCCTGTGAGGGTGGTGAGGTGCTGGCACAGGGTGCCCAGAGCAGCTGTGGCTGCCCCTGGCTCCCTGGCAGTGCCCAAGGCCAGGTTGGATGGGGTTTGGAGCAGCTTGGGATGGTGGAAGGTGCCCTGACCAGGGGGTGGAATGGGGTGAGCTTTAAAATCCCTTCCAATCCAAACCATTCCTCTTTTCTCCTTGTAGGAAAGGGCACTTCCCCAGGCACAGTCTTGTACTGTGCCTCATTTTTGCTAAATGGATGGCGATGGGTGTAAGTTACACTTACAGGTGTAGTGCAATGAAAATAAAACCTTTAGAGAAAACAGCCAGGAACCTGCCTCCTCTCTCATTTGAGCTCTGTGGGAATTCTGCTGCTGGAAACTGCTGAGACCTCGCCATGGCTTCACTTGCAGTTGTGCTTTTAACCTGTAGTTTTACTGCTCCGGGGTAGGCTGGTCTCTACATACTGGTCTCATTCTGAAAGCAGAGCGGAAAAGTAAAGGTAAATACCTTCTACATTCACTCCAAGATGAAATGGAGTCCTGATCTGATTGCTCCAAGGAGGCATTTGAGCTGTGAAAGCATGCATTTTTGTTATCAGGAAGCATGGAATTTCGGGAGCGGGTTTGATGTTATGTTACAGCTGGAAAGGGGAGCCCTGTGCGCCTCTTCGCCATCCTCTGCTTGTCTGTTTTCCTTGCTCCTCAAGTGCAGCTGTGAGTGGTGGTGCGGTGGGCTGGATTCTCGTGCCAAACCCAGCAGCAGTTAGCACCATATGGAGATTGAATCCATGGAGCTGTGTGTCCGTACCTGTGCATCCAGCAGGGAGAGTCAGGCCCGCCCAGCAGGCAGTGACAGGGATCAAAATCTGCTCCTGAAAGTGTTCCCTGAGGCTGCACTTTGCTCAACAGTCCTGGTGTTTGTGGTTTGACTTCCTGGTGGTTTGTTGTTTTGTTTTGGATTTTTTTGGGATGAAAGCTGTGCACTACTCCATATTTCCAGATGTTCCTAATATCCTCAGCCTCTTCCTTCCACTCTTTCCCAGGAGAAATATTTTTCTTTCCCCAGAAGGTTTCCTTTTGGATGCTGACCAAACTGGTGCATGTGAAGGGTTAGAAACTTAGAGCTGGGGAATTTCTGGAATGCTGTCTGTGGTGATTTTCACCCATAACTCCACTGGAATCATTGCTACAACAGATGGTCTCGATTAGAGAACAAAAACAGTTTTTGCTAAAGGTAAAGGTGGGAGTGCTAACAATAAATAAAGAAATCACAGAGAACAGGTGGATGTAGGAAAGAAGGAATTACTCTCAGTTGCTCGCTTTTGGCCTGAACTGTATTTTAACAGCTGTTTCTCACAGCAGTGAGCTCTCCATCCAAAAAGATAGAAGGTGAGACTGTTGGCAAAAATTTATATCAGTTGCATGCAGAGAGGTTTTGGGTTTCTTTTTATTATAAACAATTTTCTTACCCTCATTAAGACTAGGAACAATTAACCTTGGAAAAAATCACTTTTGTTTATTGTGTTATTTTAAAGTCTGTGTTAGTACAACAGTTTCGTACTTCGTGGTAATTAGTGGAGAATAAATGCTTTTCCTTGTAATGTGCAATACTTTTATAGAAACCTTTGTGACATAGATTAATGGCTCACTTGCAGTGTGAAAATGCCACTTCTGGGACAAATGCTGCATTTCCAGACCTTGGTGTAGTTTGGTTTTAAATGCTTTTTGCTGTGTGGCTCCTGCCCCTGCTCTGCAGTGTACACATCCCATTGTTTAGATCTCCTTTCCTGGAAGCACTTTCCTTTAGCTCCCTTATTAAAACTATTTATTTTGGATCCAACTGCTGTCCCTGTAGAATTTTTCTTCACAACTTCTCATGAAGAAGATGACTTGCCTGTTTTTTTTTTTTGTTTTTTTTTTTTTTTTGTTAGAAATGGCAGCACAAGTTTTAATAAATGACTACATCCAATATTCCAGGTGGGTCTCAGCACTGCAGAGCTCAAGTTAAATATTGACTTGTGTAGGACTTTGGTCTTGGGTAATCCCCACTGAAGCTGTAGCCAGGAGAAAGGTGCTGTGGCAAAAATAATCTCACTAAACCACCCCCTGCCAAACTGCAACCAGTCTGGCTGCGGGAAACGGACCCAGAGGAGGCTCAGAAACCCCCACGGTGTCCCCATGCCCAGGGCTGGGAGGCTGCATGAGGTGAGGAGACAACCACATCTACACCTGGCGGTGGTGCCAGCCCTGGTCTGTGGCTCTGGAGCGCCATGGGGGGAATCTGGGCTCTCCCTGGTGCTGCCAAGTCTGGTGGTCCTTTCTAATCTTGCTCTTATTTGTGTTTAACCGTCCCTCAAGCTGGAGGGAATTGTGTGTGCCAGGAGCCCAGCTGGCAGGAGGTCTCTGCTCTGAGACCATGGCTCCTGCTACAGAAGGCTCTTTGTGCTTTACAGACACGTGATCCCTAGAAAAAATAAACATTTCTCATTCTTGCAGAGATTTGCTCTCAGATATGAACTAAGCAATGACTGTTTCAGCACTTTCAGCCTGCTCCGTCCCTCTTTCCTTGTGTTGTGGGCTTTTTTGCAAAAGTCTAAAATCTGCTTGCTAAACTTCATTGGCAATAGAATTCCTCTGGGACTGACAAGATAAATTTTGTTCTTGGTGATGTGGCATGTATCGTTCTTGACTGCTTCGCTGTGGGGAGCTCAGCAAGCAACGCAGAGCTGTATATTAAAGAAAACTCATTTTTCTCCAGCTAAGAGACTTTATAAGAGCTGGGAGGCATCTTAGGCTTTATTTGCTTGTGGGGAACAGGAATTTCAAACTAATCAGAAGGTTTTAGCAAAAAAAGAACTTCCAGTCATCTGTGGTGCTTTAGGTAAAAGAATTTTGGCATCCTTTAATAGTAAAATATCTTGAGCTGTTTATACCTGGGGGAATAAGTTATTTTATATCTGTGGCAAGTCGCTTTTCTGTCAGAATCTGGTTGTAGGAAGATTTTTCTCCTGTGTTATTGGAAGAAGGTTGGGTATGCCATGTGTCAACTTTGTTTACTATAAACTGAAGTTTCGACGGGAGAAACATTTTGTTTTGGATGCAGGACTGGGTTGACGACTCCTGCTTTTTAACTTTGTGTTTTTGAAACCATTTCCTTAAGTGTGGTGGGTGTGAACTGAAGAACCTGTGGAGTAAGAAGTGGCTCGGAGTTTTTGGCATTCCCGTGCACTTTCTGCGCTCTGTGACCGCAGTGTCGCGTGTGACTCACGGTCAGGTGTGTGTCACAGACGCTGCCTCTCTGGGGTGACTGAGGTCAAGGTTTAGGCTGAGCTCCGGATGGTGGCCAGAGATTACTTGGGGAGCTAATTACAAGGCTTCTTTGTGTAAGTCTGAAGAGTTACATCACAAAGATATTTCTTTAATGATTCATCAGGCAGTTAAGGGGGGAAATAGCCCTCAAGTTTTGAACTTTCGGATGAGGTGTGTTTTGCCCTTAGCCTGCCTGGCTTGTGTTGAGCTGTACCCCAGCACTTGCAGGCTGTTTTAATGGGCATTCACTTCCTGACTCTGCCTGTGGGATCTTTGGCATCTCTGGACTCTTGATGTCTCTTTTTCTCTCTGTGTGTGCCCTACATTTCTCCTTGCATCCATCTCCGCAGCGGGCGAGCTGCTGTGGTGTGGGCTGGGAAAAAAAGCCTCTGCCCGTGGTTTATTCAGGCGTGGACTCCCCTGAGTGAGCAAAGGCTATTTTTGGAGTTCCCTCGGGGAGAAGGTGGTCAGGAATCCAGCCTCGGAGCTGAGCAGAGGGGAGTGCAGCAGTGTCAGCCTTGGTGTCACCATGCTGGGTCAGCTGCTGGTGGCGGTTCTGTCAGAGGGGATCTTGTCTCCTGCAGAAGGGTGTTGGCGAGGTCACCGGACAACAAATTGCTGAGAAAACATCCGTTTTACTCCTCTGGTTTGTTACTGTTGCCGGGAAACACCTCGTCCACGTTTCAGAGGCTTGTGAGTTTTGGTTGCTCCTGTCTTAGCTCAACAGATCTGCCCTACAAATCATGGATAAAGGGCATTGTCCCCACGTCCACATCTCTGGATCACCGTGCCAGCCTGTCCTGTCAGGTTGCGTTGTCTCTCTCTTGGCTGGTGCCACTCCAGTTGTGACCTCTGGCCTGTGGTGGGATGGCTCTGTGCTAAGGGGGATGAAATTTCCTTGTGGTGTTATCCTTCCCTGTGTCTGGGCATTTCAGGTACCCCTCAGAGAGGAGTTTCCCAGTGATGCTGTGTATCCAGTGCTGCTGCTGGCTTCGGGTCAGCTCGACATCTCCGTGGTGGTGGAGGAAACAGTGCTGGGATTGAGTGCTGGTGGTGCCATGGCCTCAGCAGGTGGCAGATGGATGGCTGAGTTTTCATAGAATCATTTGTTTTCTACCTGTTTCCCTTACAACAACCTAAACACTAAAGTTCACCGTGTTGCTTGGTGGCATTGGGACACCACTTTGGGAACGAGAATGTTTAGCAGTTGCTGGGAAGGACTCCTGTGTCCCTGGGCACAGGTCAGTGTGTCGCATACCTGACACAGAGCACTGTGACTTCCCTGGATCCCTTACAAGCAGAGCTCTCCTTTAGTGGGTTATTTACGTTCCCCAAGGCACAGTGTCCTGTGGTTTCAGTGTGCTTGCCTGTCTGTCCTGGCTGACTGATTTAGCATGTTCTCCTGGGTAGAGGCTCGTCCTGCAGCCTGGCAGGCACAACAAGGGTGCTGGCTGTAAGCTACAGGTATTATTTTTGTGTTCAAAAAAAATATTTTGTGTTTTGCTGTTGCTTGTTCCTGGGGGCAGAGATAATCCAAACTGTTGGTGTGCTCTGTGTGGTGCAGTCAGGTTGAGGAGCTCAGTGGACTGACCAGATGGGCAGTTAACTGAGGACACATCTGCATGGAAGCCTCCCCATGCTCGGAGCCTTAGGGAATGTTTGCACAGTCATTTTTCCCCATGTGTAGAGCCAGAATGTACAGTCTGCAACAGAAAGTCATTACGATGTCTCTTAAGAGGCAAAAGGATTGGTGTGGGTTTTCCTTTGCTTTGTCAGGGAATAGCTGACCTGAACTGTCTGCTCTCCTGTGTTTCTGAACACACTGAAGCAACAAAGATCAGTCCCCACAATCCGTGTGAGATTTCCTCAGTGCCTTCTTCAGAACTCAGATTACCTTGAAGTCTCTCTTTGCCTTAATATCCAAAATAATTCAGTTCTTCTTTAAAAAAATCCAAACCTAAGCCCTGGCTTCCTGGTTCATGGAGTGGGAGGCTATTGTGTGCCTGACCTCAAACTGGCTGCTGCTCAAGGTTCTGCAACATGTGATGCCTGGTGTTGCATCAGGTGATGGGTGGGGGATTTTGTTGATTCCCTCTTGGCCAAGGCATCCTTGACCCTTCTATTTTGAGAGGCCCATATGGTTGCAGGACTGAAAGAAAGACAAACTTGCATCCCATGGGCTGGTGCTGGGAAGTTGTTGGCAATTACAGCAGCCATCTCTTCTCCAGACTGTCACTGGAACCTGGAAAGGAGGTGGGAAAGAGCCTGCTCAGCCTCTTTGTGCTCGATGAGCTCTGTGTTTTCTTTGGAGGGCACATCATACCCCTTTATTTCCCTTCTTCCCCTGTAAGTCATGCTTTCTCCAAGGTTGTTCCCTAAGATTTCATTTCCATCTTTTTGCTGAAACCTCACATCTCCAAGAAGGAGGTGCTAGGCCACACTTGTTTTTCCATAATTAGAGGATTAAATCTGCCAGACATTCTCTGAAGCCACCAAGAGAGCAAGGCTATTGCCAGAGTCACCTGGAGGTGCATTAGGGACTCTTAGGAGCTTGTTTATTCTCTGTGTAATGAGATATTCCTTGTCCTCCTTTCCCTCGGGCTAGCTCAGATTAGTTAGTGCAGAACACTTCCAAGTCTGATGTCACTCTACAGCAAAAACTTGGAGGTTTGTTGAGACGCTCACCAGGCACTGGGACTTTGCAGAGGAACCCAGGAATGAAACTGCATTTTGGGGAGCGAAATGTGCTGAGAGTGATGATTACAGGGAGGACTCTGACGCTTGTGGTTAAGACAGCTGAGAGAAGGAGCTCCACGCAGAGCTCTGCACTCACGCTGGGTGGGTGTGGTGTTACCAGCAGTTCAGGAGAGGTGCTTTTCCAGCTCTTTAATCCCTGTTGTCTGTGTGACACTCTACTCTTCTTCTGGCAGTTCTTTCAAACTCCAGCAGCAAGTTGACAAAGACCGTGAATTTGGGGTGTGTTTGTAAAACCTCTATACCTGTGAGCCTGCAAAGAGGTGTGGGACTTGTCCTGCAGATATTCCCAAAAGGGGAAAAACCCTTGGGGAGACTTTTCCTCTCCGGAAGTGAAGCGTGAAAGTGGAAATGGGCAGTAGATACTGAGCTGTAATTATTGGGAAGCAGGAATCTTTTCCAGGAGAGTGGGAACCTTGGGAGTGGGACCTGAGTAATCTGAAAGAGTTGAGGGGTCTCACTGCCTTGAGCAACTTTGTGACTCTTTCACAGACGCTTCCAAAAGGACACAACGTTGATAACGGGAACTGGGGGATGCGCTGTGTTGGAATTTTATCTGCCTAAGTAGCTGCTAGTCCAATTCCATTAATGTTTGCATATTTAATGAACTTTTAATATGGGATTTTATTGAGTTGGCAGTTATCTCTGAACACCCAGCAGCAGCAGTCGCAGAGTTTAGGTGGCTCTCGAATGGAGATTTCTCTCACTTAAAAGGCATGTGGCCTTTCCTTGGGCAGTCAGCACTTGGCAGGCTCTGGAATACTTTGATTTGGTTCGTATTGATGTACATCAACAGTGAATTTTTAATTTGGATGGAGCCCTAGGGTTAAGTTTTTGGGGGAGGCATCTTTTTAGAAAGCCGGATGTGAGAGAAGTGACCTTGGTTAATCTTGTAACACACCATTTATCTACTTGGGATGTTTCTTGCTAGTGATCTAATTATTTTGGCTGCAAAATGGGACTGCCAGGGAAATTGCTTCTAATATGGCATCTGCTCATTTACACTCCCAGTGCTTTTGCTTTGCTTTTTCAGCCTAATTCTGCATATATCCAACTCCTCGTAGTCCCAAGCAGGGTAAGGAGTGCCCTGGTTGTGCTGCACAGTTGGACCCAAGTGTCTCTGCTCTGGAGAAGGGAGGTTTTTCATCGAGGTTTGTCATCAAGGGAACTGCAGCAAAATTCAGCAGAACAGTTCAGTGATTATGCTTTTGAGATAAACCTGAGTGTAGTAAATATATATCAGTGTGTCAAATGTAACAGGCAGGGTGAAAAGGGACTTTTGATAACGTGGTCTAATTCTCAATTCTGGCACCAGGATGACTTTAAATGAGTCCCTTGCCCATTCCTAATCTTCAGGATGAATTCTCAGTATGTTACTCTGGATGGTAGATGTGTAACCTGTGAGGGTGGCAAGGCTGAGGAAATAATTCCTTACAGTCTCCTTTGAGAAAATACAGCAGTAATTCAGTGACTGGACCATCAGATGGGTTTCAGGTGTCCTTTCAGTGAAAGGGCCTGGTAAAAAGCAGGAAAAATTCAATGCGTATCTGAGCCGTGTTTTAAACTGAAGTTCTTTTTGTGTCTCCAGAACACCAGTTTGGGAGGAACAGCAAAGAGACTTAAGGACAAAAACTGATGGACCATTACATCTTTCGAAATGAGCCTTTTCACGCTTTCCTGCTGGAAAACAACATGTCCTGAAGGTGAGTAGGTTTGGTGTGTGACAGATGAGCTGCCCGATGTCCTGGGCCTTGACCAAGGGCACATCCACTTTCATTCCAGCTTGGCCTGAATGGGCTGGCACAGAAAGTGTTTGTTTTATCACCAGGAGAAATAGGGAGGAAGTGAGGAATATTTTCCACGGAGGAATTATCATCAATTTAGAAGCCTCTGAAAAAGCTGGTGTGCTTAGTGAAAGAGGTGAGCCGTTGGGAACTCAGACGTTTTCTTGTGAGTGGAGGAAATGGAGGTGTTTTATTTGCAGCCTGAGAAAGTTAAGCTTGTAAGACAAACTTTGGTTTGGTTTGGTGAGTGTATTAAATTACATAAGGCATTTTCAAGTTTTGTTCCAGTCGTCCCTCAAATGATATTTTCAGTGTTCAGAAGACCCGAAGAAGAGTGCTTGCTGTCAAAGATGGTAAAGTAAATTCCCCAAGGTAAAGAACATAATGCTTGAATGAAATTAAATCAGAATTGTATTTTGTAGAGTTTGTGGTATCTTTTATGTTATTTTTGTACTCAGCCTCTTAGGGCTGTAGGCAGTGACCATACGGTTTTGTTTTAAAATCCTTTAATAACAGAAATCAAAATGGGAAATGTTACATAAGTCCTGCACTCAACATTGAAATCAAATCAGCATTTCTGAGACAGTTAAGGTTTAAAATATCTTGGTTTAGATTTTACTCTCACTTCAATAAATAACATAAAAGGCAGCCATGAGCTATGTAGGCCTGTTTGCCTACTTATGAGCATCAATTCTGACTTTTTACAATTAGGCTAATAAATTTGCTTCTCTGATGCCTACTTTGTTAATAATCATTTTTTCTGGTTTTTTTGGCGTGAACCAACTCGCAGCTCTGAACTCAAAGACAGTAGTGGAGTGTAAATGGTGAAAAATACGTGGTTGTCAGTTGTTCTGTCTGCACAGAAACTGCTTGAAAATGTTCAGCGCTGCTGTCACAGACCTTTTGTACATAAATGCTTTTCCATGTGAGGAAAAAAATCCCAGTAGAAGTTCTGCCTAGAGTGAACTCTTCTTGTGTTTTTATGGATGTGAAGCTCATTAGCCATGTGAGTTCCTTGAATATTTGTATATTTGATGCCACTGAGAGCCTCTCAGGAGTGTAGGACTTGTCAGGTTCAAGAGGATGCAGTGTCAGGGGATTTTAGTTGTTGAGGAAGAAAAGTCTGATCGCTGGAGAGAGAAATGCTGTTCACATTCATTGGTGCTCTTTGGTGTCTGGAATGATCTGCACAGTTCTACATGAAAGGATGGAAACCTGAAAGCCCCAAAGCAAAAGGTGTGACCAAGTTCTAAAAGCTCTCTTGTCTTTCCCAAGTCCCTGAGTTTTCCAGGTGTCCTCTTCAGATGTTCTCTGTGAACCTTTTGCCAAACACCTCCTGCAAAGCTGGGGAATCTCACTGGGAAGTACTTACTCTGGTGTAGTCTGTGCGTTGCTGTTGTGTGGGTGAGCAGAAATACCTTCTCTGCTTTTGCTCTCTCATTTCCCAGTCTGTAAAACGTACGACACTAATCTATGGAGAACGATTGTGCAGCACAGTGAAGAGAGAGAGTGAAAAGAAGGTATTTTTTGCTGTTCTAAGGCTTCTTTGTTCTCAGAGGTCAGGAGGAGCAGAGCTCCGGTGAGTTCATATGCTCTCCTGTTACCTGTTCTCATGCTGGCCATGAGCCTGAAGGGACTGATCCTCCTCTGCATGAGTCAGTAAGTAAATACCAGGCTGTGCTGGTATCCCTGCTCGGAGTACTTGTTCCTATTTCTTATGTGTTGCTGTTTTCTTAGTTCCTATCACAACCCCAGCAGATTTTGTCAGCACAGCGACTTCTCACGGTGTGCAGCTGGGGAGAGGCACCTGCACTGGAGCCAGGAGCTGCCCCAGCCTTGTTTGAGGAGGGATTTTCAACCGTAGCTGGGAAACACTTGGAGATATTTCCAGTAAACCAGTGCTGGTTCCTGGCTCTTGATCAGAGGCATCTTGCCAGATGGCCTGTGTGCTGCTCCCCTGCATCCCTCCTGCAGGGAAGGGCATGGGAGGAAGGGCATCCCACAGGAGCACTGGAGCACACGGGGTTCAGAGCTGTCACTGGAACCTTCAGCAGTTTGTTCCTGCTGGGCTGCTGCAGGGAGGGCTGGAGCTCTGTGAGCTGTGCTTCTCCAGCAGCTGCTGCAGCCAGAGGTGGCTCAGGAGTGACTGCAGAATCACAGAACCGTGGAGTGGTTTGTGTTGGAAGGGACCTTAAGGCTCATCCAGTTCTACCCCCCTGCCATGCACTAGGTGAGGTTGCTCAGGGTCCCATCCAGCCTGACTCGAACAATTCCAGGGGTGTGGAAGCCCCAGCCTCTCTGGGTGACGTCTGGTGACGTGGTTGTTGCGATCCAGTTTAGACCCAGAGGAGCAGAGAAAGCTTGGTCTCTGTGTGTAAAATGGAAAGAACTTTGAAGGTTCAAAATACGCCCAAAAATGTGATTAAAACCAAACGAGGTTAGATGTGGGTGCCAAAAAAATTATATATTTTATTTAATAGTAAAAGAGGCAAAAAGAAAGAGCGAAAAGAAAGAAATAGAGGAAGAAGTGTGCGTGAGGGGTGGGGGACAGGGTGAGAGACAGGGGTTAGGTGGAAGCACATCACCCTTCTGGGGGTCCCAACGACATCTCATTGTAATAAGGAAACGTCTTTAATGAAAATGTTTACATCATAAACTGCAATGTTTCAGTCTCTGACAATGGAACATCTCCTTGAGGAGCTTTGCAGCTTCCATGGGGACAGGGACAGTGTTTGTGCTCACTGGGAAGCTCTGCCAGCAAGGGACAAGGGCGTGTTATCCACTGGCGCACCCAAGACTGGCTTGCAGTGTGCACACGTTCCGATATTGGATTTGTGTCTGTTTCTCATGTGGAGATCTGACTGTCTCAGGCTTCTATCCCAACTATAAAACCTTGGATAGGTGTGGAGGTCCCTGGCAGGTTCTCCCCTTGCCTGTGTGCCCCGGTGTGTCATCACTTAATGGTGTTGTGGGATTTGAAAATGCCTTGGTGTTTGTGGATTAAATTCTTGTCCCATTAGCACAAAAATATGCCTTCAATTTAACCTGCATCTTGACAGAATATGGGCAGTTTGAACCTTGGGCAAAAACTGGATGATACTTTGAGTTGATGCATCTTTTTTAATCTCAGCTTTAATCTCTGGTTTTCTCTTTTTTTCATTTACGCAACCATGATAAAAGCAACCAGGTTATGCTGGGGTCGATTTGATGACAATAAATTCCTTCTCTCCTTCCTTAAGCCCCAGTGCAAATGAAAAAAGCTAAATTTACTGGCTGTTCGTAATGTCTTTTTGTCCAGCGCAGAAGAAAATTAAGCTATTTTGACCTTTCTTTGACACTTGTAGTCAGCTAAGATGAGGGCAAAGGCTTTGTAAAAGTAAATGAAGTTGGTATTGTTTTTTTCTGAAATGGTTATTAATGCACTCTAGTGTGCTCCGGTTAAAGTCCCGGCCTATGAAGGCGAGTGCAGGCAATCTCAGCTGCTGTTTCATCCACCCCCAAGGGTTTGTCCATCTTTCTGTGCCTTGTGCCAGAGGTTTGAGGTGGTGGCTCTGCGTGGGTACCGCACACCTTCAGTGAGCCCTGTCCTGCCCGTCTCCTGGCATTGCTGGTACTGCCAGAGCATCCCTTGGGTGGAGTCTGAGCAGGGCTGGCTGGAATCAGGGACCCTGCCCTAGTGGAGCAGAAACAGGGCTCACAACAAACTAGACGGTTTCACAGAATCCCAGAATGGTTTGCATTGGAGGAGACTTTTAAAATGATCCAGCGCCACCCCTGCCACGGCAGGGACACCTCCCACTGTCCCAGGCTGCTCCAAGCCCCGTCCAGCCTGGCCTTGGGCACTGCCAGGGATCCAGGGGCAGCCCCAGCCTCTCTGGGCACCCTGTACCAGGGCCTCCCACCCTCCCAGGGAAGGATTTCTTCCTGACATCCAATCTAAATCTCTCATCTTTTAGTTTCAAATCATTCCCCCTTGGCCTTGCGTTGTCCAATGCAGCTGTAATTTAGGAAGGAAAAGAGTGTGCATAGTTCACCACCCAAAACCCGATTGTGCGCTGCTATGTTGTATTTTTCTGTTGTACTTGAAGAACAGAGCTATTTGCTCCTAAAGGGTTGTGCTCTGTGCTGAGAGGGCGGGTAAGAAAGGGGAAACGGAATGTTTGTTTGGCAGAATGTTGCAGCAGTAGCAGAGGATGTTGTGTCTTAGTCCAGGTCATTTCAGGTCTAACAGAACTCCTGCTTACACTTTGCCTTGCTGCTTCTGTGCTGTGCATTTCCTAGAGAGCTGGGCTTGCACTGGCTGCCTTATCTCGGAGGTGATTACAGTGGTATCTTTATTTGCTGTGCCCTGTGCTGATACCAGCCCTCAGCCAGCCCTCTCAGTTTCCAGCCTCAGGATGGGCAGAGTGGAGCTGCAAAACGCGCTGGTGCTTAGTGCCTTGCTCCCGAACAGGAGAGGGGTGTGCACTTAGAACCTGGAGAGCGTAACTTCGTGGTGAACTCACACTGTGGTGCTTGTCTCGGGCACAGACTCCGGAAAATGGGAACCAGCCCTGGTAGAACAATTCCCAAACAGGTGATGGGTCTCCAAGTAAAGGCTTTTCTGGATGCACTTCTCTAGAAAGTCATAATACATTTGTGTAGCTTGCTGTCTCTTGCAGTTAAAGTGATTGGCAGTTTTTGGGAAGCGCCAGCTGAAAAATGCAAAGGATTTGCATTCTCACAGTGCAGTACAGAAAATTTCCCTTTGCTGTTTCCCCACCAGGAATGGCACAGCTCTGTAACGGAGTAAGGTGTAGGTCACTGCAGTTTGCATTTTGCTTTGCTCTGAAAAGAGCTCATCCCTTCAGAGGTGCCCATGGTGTTCAAAAACTGCTGCTGCCATCAGCAACCCCAGATTTGTAATTACACTGCTGTGAAAAACGGGGTTGTGCAGAAACCACTTGCATCCCTTAAAGAAATTAATGGTGCCGTGGTGTTGATATTGGACATTAGGTGATACAAAATAAAGGTCAGAGTTTGAGATTAGTGCACCTAAAAATTCCTCTCCTTTGGGTTGGGTGGCTGAATGTGAGTTGAGATTAAAACAGGCCCAGGGAGCCATTGTGCAGCCAGCCTTTGAAAGCCAGGCCTTGCAGCTCCAGGCCTAAACTGGTGGATGCAATTATACATTTCACTGGTGTGTAATATTTACAGAAGTTTCTGTTCTTAAGTATGGTAAATGCTTTTGCATATTGATTAAAAGGATGGGCAAAAAATCCATCTTGCAGAAGGAGTAGCTCTGCTTTAAGGTTGGATAGAAATTTAGCTCACTGTGAGCTCTTGAAGAGAATGCTGTTAAATGAACTTCTCTGAATTTTGTTAACTCTGAAGGATTTTTATGCAAACAGTTCATATATATATATGTTTGTGTATATATTTTGTATATATGGCTAGAGACATGCCCAGTAAAAATGGGCAATTTGATTAAAGCAGGAATTTAAGGAAGCGTTAGAATGCTTGTCTGGGGCCTCAGGATGATTTTGCAGTGCTCTGCATGGTTAATACAGAACAGACTAACTGCTAGGACAGAGAAGCCCAGAATAATTTTCCTTGTCCCAGTTAAGTCAAGAACTATTAGAGCAGTGGAAATAAGGTTTCACCAAGAGGGGAAGAAAGGGTGAGGGACGTGTCAGCTCTCAGTCTTTGTGGTGAGAGGGGAGAGGACCAGGAATTGGAATGGAAGAAGAGTGAGTAGCAGTTACCCGTGAAAATAGAGTAATGCTGTTAGTGCCTTAGGAATGATTTTCATTCTTTCTGATGCTTTTTTTTAAAAAAAACCCAAACTATATGAATATTTGCAGTGAGACATGGAGGTCAAAGGATTATGGGATTTTCTTTGACCCGCATATTTGTCAGGATCTGCTTTCAAACCTGATATTTGAGCCATTTTGATTCAGTTCTCTCCAACCCAGTCCCAGCAAACTGTGCTACACTGGCTGGAGTTTGATCCTCATCCTGTGACTTTGCTTCCCTGGTGCTGGAAGCAGGGAGGGCACAGCAGCTCAGAGGCTCCAGTAACCTCCTTTCACTGCCTAGCTCATACTTAAATGTTTGGAGAAGTGACATCCAGCACTTTTGTAAGTACCTTTCCCACCTTTTCCTAAGGTCTGTTTCTCTCCTGTCAAGTCTTGAGGTGTTGGGTTGTGACACTGCAGTAGAAATAACATTTCTGAGCAGCATATTGAAGGACCAGGAGCTTGGCAGGGATTGGGGTAGGAATCTTTAACCTTCTCTCTGCAGCACCCTGTGGTGGTTCACTGGGAATTACTCAGGAAGCGGAATTTTTAGTTTCTTTTGGAAGTGCAGGTGTAACAAGCCAGCTGGGAGGGATGGGAAGGTGTTGTGGTGTTAGACAACAGCCCCACATGCAGCTGCAGCTGTGCAGGCTGTGTGCTCAGCAGCCACAATGAGGAGCCATTCCGTTTTTTGGCCGATAGCCTTCTAGTCCGGGGTGACAATCAATAACCAATCTGTGAGAAGAAATGGGCTCCTTGCTAAAGGAAAAAGATCCTCTGCTCTGCTCTTCTTTGCAAGGAGCTAACTCAGCATTGTGCTTGAGGATTGATCTTCAGGACTAATTTCCAGTAGTGCTTTATCTTTATTCTCCTATCAGCAGTCGGGTTTCAGAACCCTCCATAGCTCATTCCATTTTTCCCTCGGCCAAGGGAGTGTGGAATGCAACACTCCTGGGATGAGAAAGATATAAATAGGGAAAGGAAATAGGCTTCTCTCTGATGGTGGAGGTGAAAGAAGCAGGTACTGCTGATCAGGTGGCAATCCCTCTTTCCTGGGAAGTAAAGAGCAGGAAAGGGAAGAAGAATGGAGCTGGACATCTCACAGGGGTCATGGAATGCATTAATTTCTTTTTCAGACTCTTCTTGCAGGAAGAAATACTAATTAGCTACTTTTCTTCAGGATTGATTTAACCAATCTGAGCTTACTGTTTTGAATGGGATGGGATTAATTTAAGGAGGTGATGGGGAAAGAATGATCCTTACTGATAAGTTTTATTTGTTGGGAAAGGAGCACAGAGAGAAAGTCCTTGTAGGGACAGTTTTGGAAGAGGAACAGTTCCAGGTGGGTCCTTTTTCTGCTCCCAGGGCTCTCCAGGTGGGATCCATTTTCTTTGGTGTTTCCACATGCATCTTCCTTCTGTGGTTCTCCAGTTTCAGCGTTCTTAGCAGGCAGCGTGGTGTCTTTTATCAGCGATGTGCAGCCCTGGCTGCTTCCTCAGGTGTGGTGCAGTAGCTCTCGTTATCCCCTGCACTGTGTTGGGCTGGCAGAGCTGTGATATCGAGGGCTGGGAACACTCCAGAGCTCCGTGTGTGCTGCTGCCCTGGGCAGGGAGAAGGGAGGGAGCTGAGTGTGCTGCCCGCTTGTGCAGCTCTGTCTGTAGTGCCAGGTAGGAAAATCTCCCAGGTGCTTTTCTCCTATTTTATTTTTATACTTATGTTCTCACTTTGTGTCAGCTTGAAATCAAAGCAGGCGTGTGCAGTTCAGCAACAGCAGCAGAACTGTGCTTACTACTAATCTGCTGCTTTGCTCCAATTAAACATTTATGGGGCCAGAGACTCCTCACCGCTCCGTCTCTAATCTTTCAGCCTCCTAAACTATGATGATTTTTTCATTGCATTTTGACACAGCTCCTCTAAGAAGTATGGTGAAATCAAATTATCCCCCACTGGCCTCTCTGCCCATCTCTCCTTCCTTTGTGTGCCCAGTTTGCTTTGTTTCCTTGACCGTCACATATGGGGAGCAGCTGTTGGGAGCAGTAATGCTTTGTATTCCCTGTGAGCTGACGTTTCCCCCAGCCTGCCAGGCAGAGATGTGCCTCAGTTACTGGTACCTGTTCGTGTTCCTGCTCTGTTCCAAGGTGCTGTGCTTGGGTGGGAGCTCCTCACTCCTGGCAGCAGGGAACAGCCCAGTGCTGCAGCACATTGCCTGTCGGTGCTCCGAGCTGTGTTGGCTGCCTTGGTTTCCATGGAGAGCAGTGGGATATTTTCCAAGGCCTGAATCTCATCTGCCCCTGCTCTGTGGCCTGGAGCTAAACCTGGGCAGGAGTTCTGTGCCTTGGGCACACCAGAGTGGAGATAACTTCTGCAAAAGAAGGGTTGTTCCTGAGCCTTGCCAGAGACTTTTACAGGACCTCGTGCTCAATTTTCTCTGCCAGAGCATGGTCTACTTCTTAGATTTAAATTTTCTAGCTTAAAGCAGTGCTGCATGGATGCTGAAAGCCCACGCTCCTAAAATAGATCGTGTAGAACAAGCACTTTAGTGCTGACTCCTCTTCAGGAGAGGAGAGGGAAGGTAGCAAGGAGCAGATGGCAGGTATTAGTCATGTCACCTAATATATCTGAGCATCTCAGACCCCATGGGCACAAAGGTGCTGGGGGAACCTAGAGGGGAGGGGTCCTCCCTACAGCCCAGGCTGGGTGTTGGAATTGCACAGAATACAGGCAGAGGGACCTGAGGAAATGAGGGGACGTGCAGCCAGATGCTCACCCAAGGAGAGTGTGTTCACAGAGAGCTCTGGCCAGAGCCTGGGCCTACATTCACCTGCCCAGTTTGCCAAGCCATTCCCTCATGTGTTTGACAAGCCCTCAGAGCATCGCTCCTTGGAGCTCCCAGAAGGGAGTGGAACAAAGGTCCAGTACCTCAGAAAGAACTGAGTTCCCCCAGTTTCAGGATCAGCTGGAATGGCATTATCCCAGCTTCTGCTCTAATAAACGCAGTACAGAAGCTGCTTGATCTTTTCCCGTGGTATCTAAATTGCCAGTGTGCACCTTGCAGGTGAGTTGGGCTGGCTCAGCATCCCCCCCTTCCCCAGGTCCTTGGTCTCCACATGTTGGCCCTGGCCCAGCTGGCAGTGGGCTCACAGGAGAACCTGGAGAGGCTCCCTCCTGCTGGTGTGCTGGGAACGCAGCGTGGCAATGAAATGTGGAATCTCTACAGTCCCCTGGGCAGCAGTGGCTTCCAGCAAACTTTGCACCACGGAGCAAGTAGGGCACGAAGTACCTGCGGAGGCAGCGTGGAAGTGCTCTGTTTCCAGTTGCCTGCTCTGGCTGCGCTGTTTGTACAATCATTTACTTCAAACCCAGCCTGGCCAAAAGGCAGCTGTGGGCACAGTAGGGGATGCAGGTCCAAATTCAGGTTCTTTTGACTCCCCCGTGCCATGATGGGATCATCAGGAATCACAGCATTGGTGTGCTCTCCCCAAAGAATGGCTGTATCTTCATTTTTATTTTTTACCCCACTGGTTTTGGGTTTTTATTGTTATAAATCTTCAACAGCAGAGGCTGAATGTGTGATCTCCTTCTTTTTCTCCTCTTTTGTTTCAACTTTTTGGCGATAATTCCTAAAGAGCTGCTCTGCTGGAGTTACTCCCATCGTTTTTCACACTTGTGCTCAGCCCTTTGTGGAAGCCAAGCACCCCGTGGGTCTCTGAATTACAAATACCATTTTGGTGGCACCTCGCATCCTTGGGCTTCATCTTCCGCCAGACACCTAATGAACGTAGGAAGCGAGTAAAACACTTCTGCTGTGAGCTCTGCCCTGATACATAAGCGGTTAAACGAAGCTCTGTTTATTAGTGTTGATGCTTTAAATTGTGCCAGAGCGTTTGAAAATGCGGCAGTGGACAGGGCAGCAGGCAGCAAACACCGTTAAGTGACAATAGTGTTCAATATTTGCTGTTAATTGAGAGAGGCAGCAGCTGCTGGTATGCAGCTTCAGCCAGGATGAATTAGTAATGAGTCTGTAACTGGGCGCTTTTCTTCTGGTTTAAGGTTGCATCAGCCCTTTACAGTTCAGGAACATGATTGGGACAGAAATAAAAATCATAGCGTGCCCTAAATTGAAGACTGTATTTTGTTTTTGTTTTCCAGTGAGTTGTCATGGAGCTTGGTGTCAGCGATAAATTTGGCAGCAGTAATAAAACTGCCTTGTTTTTAAGGACCAAACTTAAAGATTTTGGTTCGCTTTTCCATCCTGTGTGGCAGCCAGTGGGAACGCAGCAGGCAAAGCGAGCTCCTCCTTTGAAAGAAAGCACTTTTGTTGGGTTCTCAGATGTATTTGGTTCAGACAGGAGTGCTGGTTGAAGTTTCTTTGCAGGTGTGGTGTGTGAGAGAGTTCTGTGCCTTGCTGCAGGGGCAGGAGGAGAGGCAGCACTAATTCACCATTCCCCTGGTCCTTTCCTTGCACTTTGCCACGCGTGTGTGCTGAGCTCAACCTTTGAACACTCGGCTGTTACCAGCCAACAGTTCCAACAACAACCCCACCCACCTCACTGAGTTGGGATGGGGACTTCCCGAGGCTTCAGAGCTGGGTATGGAACAGGAACATCATTAATCCCGAGCAGCCAGGCTGGGGGCAAAGTTTCCTCTCTGGAGAAAGCAGCCACAGCTGCTGCTTTCATGCTGTTTATGTAACCTGCCCTGTAAGTATTTATTTTGCACAGAATGCTTTATTTTGAGCTATAGTTGTTGTTGTGAAAGGTCAAAACTGTGTTCCAGTTGTTTTTAGCAGATCTGAAGTGGGGCACAGGAAATGAAATTCCAGCTCAGTTGAAAACAATGCCAACAGTCCTATTGATTTCAGCACAGCTCGGCTTTCACCGCAAGCAGAAGAATTTCAAAGCAAATAATGTTTTGTTTGTTAAGTTCTTTAAACAAAAATCCCTCTGCAGGGGTCTGCACTTGAATCTGAATACTCGGAATTCTGCTGGCATTTTGGTAGGATGAGAAATACTAGAGTGAAAGAATTCTTTGGGTCCACAATTATGTTAAAAGAGGAAAAAAGAATTCCAGTCAGCAGGTGTGTTTGTAACCCTGCTCGCAGCTGGGGTGATTTCTGTGTTACACACCTTTGGCTTTTGGGTCTGTCCCATTCACACTGGCAGTTTTTACCCGGTAAGTGCTTTCCTGCATGCTTAAGAGCTCGAAGCTGCCACACACCGTGCCGGCTCCTGGGCTGGACTGTAAAGGCAGGAAATCTTTCAGGCTGGATGTGGGAAGCAAGTGGTGAAAGCCAATCGAAGGCTGTAAAGGATGGTGGGAAATGCAGCTGCAGGAAGAGCTGAACTCATCTGCTGCTGGGAGTCCTCCAGCCCCACAGGTCCCTTCCCGTTTCGGCACTGACCATTCCCACCGTGGCTGCCCGGCAGCAAATGGTGCTTTCAAACCTGGCCTTAAAAGCTGGATTCTTTTTTCCGTGTGAAATGCCGTAATTTATTCCAGTGGCATTTGGCCAACTTTGGGCATCTGGTGTCTCATGTTTTTTATGAACATCTCTCCAATTTTCTCTGCTGTCTCCTATATATGTATATGAATTGTGTTTACAAGGATCATGTATTCCAATGCATTTCTTCCTATTTTTGTGAGGTTTTGACTCTTTCAATCTTTTTTATTGTTTCATCTGTAGTATTGCTTGCAGTGTTTGGTTTTTTAAGCAAGAAAATAAACCTTGTGTCTACATGCACCATTCATATCTTAAAATATTGGTAAAAATTATAATTACTGGATTTTGAGGCTTTTTTCATTGATTTAGTAGAACCATGTAACTTTCTTGTGAACAAAGCAAATATTTACGTTTTTAATATATTAGAGTATAAACTCTAAAGTTTATCTAGCAAAACTATTAAAATACATGTATGTTTATTCTAGATTTTATTTGGAAATTGTCCTGTAATTAAAATAGTTAATGCAGGGCTGGTGTGGGGCCACAGAAGCTGCAAATTGGTACTTTCCTGTGCAAGAATATGGCTGTATCATCATCCTCCTGCTGCCCAGATAGGGCCTCTGAATGCAGCCTGACCTGGACCTCACAAGCTTTTCCATACTGGGAATGTGGAATTACCTGTCCTGCTTTTGTGGCAAACCAGCAAAGATAAGGAGAAACCTAAAATGAAATGGCAGTGGTGACAAAACTTAAGTGTTTTTCTCAAATACAATTGGCCCTTGCTCCTACTTCAGCAAAAAATGAGGAATGTGCTGAACTTCCCAAACCTTGGGAGTGGCCCTGGGAGCAGCTGAGCTGTGGTGCAGAAGGTGAGGCAGGTTGTGCCACGTGGATTTTGTTGTCTAAAGTCTCTCAGTTCTGGCGAGACACCGGTGCTGGTATTTCTAACCCTGCTCCTCAGTGTTGCAGGAGCTTGGTTGTGTCTGGAGGTTGCTGAAGGATATGAGGAAAACAATATGTGTGGGTAGAGAGAAACTCTGTTAGGACCAGGTAGTTCGGTGTTTGCATTTCAAGGTGTTGATTTAACTTTAATTTTATGACGAGCTGGGTTAAGTCGTACAGCCTGGTAAATTTGGGGGGCAGGGGGTCAGGGGGTGGAAAAAAGATGCAGCGGGCTCAGGACTGGGAATCTCAGTAGCTGTTGTCTCTCTCCTTGCACGTTTGTGGTAGTAACAGGAATAATGGTATTTTGAGTTGTATGTACGTAGGAGGACTGTGATAAGTTATGCTTTTCCTAAAATTTGCTTAAAATTAGGAAAACAAATAGCTTGGAGTTTGGGTATAAAATTAAGTGTAAAATATCATTAATAGGTTACTTTGAAGTATGTTATTTTACAGGCTAATCCAATCCTGGTGTAATTTTGTAATGTGGAAAGCTCTGAGCTCTTTTACTGAAGCTGCTTGCTTAATTTAGATTAAAATTGTACCATAAAAGGATTATAGAGTGTGTGCCTGTGCTAAGAAAGGATGTACTAAATATGCTGAGGTATTTTTCTACACCCAGCTTCTTTCTGAAAGTGCATACTTAATTTTGGATGTTCTCTGCTGCTTTTGAATGTGCCACGTAACATCACGATGTGCGGAGGGGATGTGCTGGGTTGATCTTGGGAGCGTTTTTTCAATGCACTTCAGCGGGATTCTGAGCTTTCTTGTTCTTCCTAGAGAGAAGCCGCCAGTGCTGGAGTGTCCTAAACGTTACCCATGGTGCAGCTTCCGAGGAGAGCGTGATTTCTGTGACGTGAAGAGGAGGCACATGTGCAGCGAGCCACGAGGACATGGGCTTCCAGTGCCTCTGGAACAATGATCAGGTATCAGCAGCCGTGGATATTGAATTGTGGGAACCAGTCAGAAACTCAGAAAGATCTCAAATGATGACGTGCTCACTCCTGCAGTTGTCCTTAAATTCTAAATACGCTTCCCTTTCTGAGGCAGGGATGAGCAGAGTTTGATGCTGTGTCCAGAGGCAGTTCCCTGCTGAACCTGCAGCCACCTGCTGGGATCCAGCTCCCGTGGGAGGGACAGGAAGGGACAAGTGCCAGAGGCGTGTGTGCACAGACTGAGCTGAAGTTAATCTTTGTGTTTGTATTTCTCCAGTATAACTCAGAGTCTGAAAGCATTTGAATCTATTAATTCAGGTGTATTGATTTTGAGAGGGAATAGCTTTAGGATGTTATTTTCCATTGTTGTAAGCACTTTTTCATGGTATTTCCCTGGTGATTGGCTGGAGAATGCAGATTCTCAGAGGAATCCATGCTGTTGTAGCTGGAGCAGAGACACCAGCAGAGCTCCACAAACACAGAGATTCATGGTTTGTTTTGGATATTGCTGTTCCTAGGAATATAGAATTTCTTGATTCTGTGTTGTATATGCAATTTTTTCAGTTTAACTGCATCTATTTTATGGATTAAAACTTAAATGGTAAAACTTGTATGTTAGCAAACCACATATATCTCTCTATATGAAGAAAAGGAGGAAATTCTATAAAAACTCTGTAAACTTTAGAGGATTAAGTTTAGAAGAATATGTAAAATATAGTTTCTTGTTTTCTTTGTAGATGCTAGTTGAAAAATCATTTATTCTTGTCTGTAAAATTATCTTGGATTTTCTTCAGTTAGTGGCTGGATATCTGTGTACTGCAAGGAGATGTAGTCGTTTCACTCGAGGAGAATGAGAATGGTTTTGTTCTACGCATTTTCTTTATGTTTGTGTGGTCTTTGTTGTACAGAGATGCTTCATGCAGAGAAAGCTACAGATATGTAATTTTAGGATGTGGCTGAGCCACCTCTGAGTGGGATTGCAGGAAGATGTGAGATGGAGCTACATTTTGGGATTTGTTTCTTAATATAAAAGCTGTCAATTTTTACCCGTTCTGTGAGGAGTGGTGGGTGCTGTAGAGGCAGAGCATCCATATATTTAGATTCTGGCTGTCTCTTGTTACGAGCTATAATTAAGGTGAAGTATTTTGCTGAAGAATTGAATTCTCCCTTGATCTGAACCTGGTTCCCTCTCAGTGAAAGCAATTAATCGCTTGAACCACCCTGTCCTTTCTTCATCAGTGGCAATTCATCAGTTGCTTCATCGACATCGCTGCTTCTAATTTATCTGATTTTTGGTGGTTAATAGACAAGGCACTCTAGATGGGAGTGCTCTATGTGATAGTGGGGAGTAGGGGGGGCTTGAGGATGGAGGGTCTGGCCCTGAGGGGGCCTGTGACATTTGTAGAGGACTGGGGGTTATAAACACTCCTGTGAAGCCCTGGGAGGTCCAGGGTTAATGCTTCAGCTGCTGTGCTTTTGGACTTGGCTCTCAGTCGGCCTCTCTCAGCCATGAGTTGAATTTACTGATGTGCTGCTGGTTCTCCCTGGATGGGCACATCCTGTGCAGCACAAAGCTGGTGGTTTGAGCTGCAGCTTTAGAGCATGTGTTGGGGAAGCTGGTATAGGGAAAACGTATAAATATGATTACTTGGCAAAAACTGTAGGTGAGATTGAAATGAAGACAAGCTTTGAGTTACTCAGCTCTAGTTACTGAACAACTGGAAAACAATAGCATGGTCATTTGGTGTGCCCCTTGGGTGAAGTCTGTTCAACTTTGGGTTGTCCCTTATGATCAGTTCTGTGATTGAATTCAGAGAATATTTGGGGTGCTGTGCAGTGACCCCCTTGGGGTGCCTCCTCCATCCTACTGCAGTGTCCAACACTGCTTGAAAACAAGGACCAAACCCCACTGCTGACAGGGTCAGTGTTCCAAATCCCAGCATTCTGCCAGTCAGGACAGTAACTATTTAAAGTGCTGTCACACTCATGAAGTGAGTAATTCTGCAGTGATGCTTCACACAGATCGAGAGGGCTCTTCTGGGGTCTGCAGTCAGCACTGGGGGAGCAGAAGTCTCTTGGGAGGGACAAAAAAAGAAGTAGTGAGCTCTGAAGCAAAACCTACTGAAAGCTTCAGGAGTGACACGAGTCTGGGAGGAAGATGCTGAGCAGGTTTTGTTTGCCATGAGAATATTTACATAGAGCTGATCCACTCTTCTTGAAGGAACTTTATCACAGTACTACAGAGAAAACTGGCACTAAATATAGAGCCTTATTCTGACAGTCTCATGACTTGAGTTCTGCTATCTTAATGGGCTTTCAGCAGCTTTTGTAGGCTTTTTTGGTAGAAAATCTGAATAATACTCCTCGAAGGGGTTGTATAACAGTAGCAAGGCCAGAAAGATTTAATCTGGTGAGACCTTGCACTGCAAAAGATCAGATGAATTTTTCAGCTTCTGCTGTTGCTGCACAGCTTTCAGTGCTTCCATATCTTCACAGAAGATCCCTCAAAGGTTCCGAAAGATCTCATCTTGATCTTTTGCGTTAAAGCAATATCACCATTGCTGGACAGTTTTTGTGAGATGATTTTTTTTCTCCTTCCTAATAGAAGAAACAACTTAAGTTCCTCAGGCTGGTGCTTCACTGTTTGCCATTTAGAAGAGTTCTTCTCACAGCCTAAGTAATTTTTTCTTGTGGTTGAGTCCATTGCTCTTCCTGCTCACTGATGTGGAGCATGAGTTCCCCCTTTGCAGGAACCGTGTCTGTATTCAACAGAAGCGTATCCTATCTCATTCTTAGCTCCTCATTTCAGCCTGCCCAGCCTGAGCCTCCTCTCTGAGTTATGTCCCCCATCCCTCAGAGCTCACCTGATGACCTGTCTGCCTTTGCTTGCTGTGCTGGGTGGTTTCTCACATTCCTGACAAGCCTTTCCCAAAAGCGGACTTTCCCAAAGGCTTCATCAAAACTGAGGGCATCAGGAATTTGTGTTCCTGTCAGTGGACAGAAGTTGTCTTGTTTGTGACAACTGGATATTTATAATTTGTGCTCAGTCTCTGATCCTCTCCATCCCCAATCCTTATCTACAGTGCAGCTGCTCAGCAGTTGTTTCTATATTTATGCAGGTGATTTTTTTTCCTCTGAACAACACTTGACCTTGGGGGATTGGACTGCATTTTTTAATCACTTCTTCAGTCTCATTAATTCCTCCCTGCAATAGCTTCCCATTTGTGCATGTCTTTTGGTGGCAATAACATAAATTATAGGACTTTTCTTTCCACATGGCACTAACACCGAGTGTTCATTGTCAGGTCTCATTGCTTTTTGCACCTGGCAGAGGAGAAAAGTGACTGTGGCTCAGCTGGCTTAACAAGTGTCCCTTATAACTGCTATTTACGAATACTTATTTTTTTTTGATATTTTTCTTCAGTATTTCTCATTGCTGGGAACTCTGTTAGAGTTAATTATTGTTATGGAAGATTCGATTTCAGCCTGTTCTCTGGGAGGAATATTATTTTGTGCCTGTTTCCCTGAACAAATAGATCTGGTTTCCTCACATGGCCTCTGCTCAGCTGGCCACCACCGCTGTCAGTCTAGGGAGGCTGTTGTTCTCTTGCTGCATGAGCTGCCCTTTCAGCAGCTAGAATGTCTCTCATGTAGCGCCATTTTCCTTCCTGATGGAATTCCAGAGCTTCTCTTTATGTCCCAGGAGCTGGGCTGCCGTCCTTCAGAAGATGAAAATCTGCAAATGGAGTTTTTTGAACTTTGCCAGCCTCATCAGTGCCTGTTCTAAACATTACAGTGTTATGTCTCCTCCTAAAACTACACAGCCTCAACCCCAAAGGCAGCGCTCACCTGGAAAGAGGAGGGGAAACCGCTCAGAAACTCCTGGAGAAAGGAATCCTCATGAACCTCATGCCTAAATGTGTAATGCTTTTTGTCTTGCCATTGTCTTTTAGCGCCTTTAGTGTCTTTATTTGACTTTCTTGTTGGTTGCTGGAGTGTTGCTGAAGGCGGTACAAGGCTAAGGGGAGTCACTGTGATTGTTATGTGCTCCTACCCATCGTGGTGACCCGCAGAGCACACCCAGAAACACAACAGGCCACAGTGGGGAAGGTGGCTTTGTGTAAGAAACCTCACCTTTGGGTAACAGAAGCTGGTAGAGCTCTGATTTGGAGACTCTGCGATGGTGGTACAAGTGTCTGTGAGTTTTCTCGAGTAGCTTTTAGGGATACGCTTATAAGAAGGGGAGCTTTCCCTTGGAATAGTGCAGCTCTGTGAGTCTGAGCCTGTTGCCAGCTCCCTGCTTTCATTATTAAACGGACCCAGAGATCTCTTGGTGGCTCAGTGAAGCTGCTGTTCAGAGAGCAGAGGCAGATCTCAAGTTTCTGATCTGAGCCGTGCTCTGGGCACAGCCCTTTTGCCTGGGGAGGAGCAACTTGGGCACCAAAACCTCTGCCCGGCTTTGTTTTACCCCTGAATTTGTGTGGGACTCATCTCCCAGCTCTGGGCTGTGGTGGCTCAGGAATGGGGTCTGAAATCACCAGGGCTGTCCTGTTGGAAACAGGCTCAGTTTCCAAACAGGGCTCCCGACTGCAATTGCAGCTCACCTTTCTCTGTCCCACTTTGGGGCTTTTTTCCTCTGGTCACACTTCTCAGCTCTCAACGCTGGTCCTGGCAAATTACAGCCTTGTTCTCCTGCCTCTGCAGGGAGGGCTTCTCCAAGTCCCGGGTCTGGGCACATTCTGGATAAAATCCTATACAATAAATACTTAAGTTTCATTCCTGGTCTTAGTAAAGTGCCATTGAGACAAGTGATTTAAATTTGTGTTGTATTTGGCCTATTGAGTGTGTAAGAGAGGTATAAAATCCCAAAGAAAAGAAAAAAGAATAAAACTAATTGGCCTGTACTACTGTGTTACATGTTCAATTATTTCACAATATTCCAGTCTCCTGTAACTGATATTTCTGGAATGTGTGGGGCATCAAATAGAGTCTAGTGATGTATCTCTGTAAACAGCAAGTTTGGAAGGAAGTGACATAGAAACTTTGCTACTTTTGAAAGAGAAAGGTGAGTTGCACTGGGTCAGGTCTGGACATGACGACAGCACGAACAAGAGTCTGATTCTGTGATTCTGATTCCTTCCTTCCTTCCTTCCTTCCTTCCTGGACACTCATGAGAGGGATGTGTGCCCAGGGCTGGGAAGAGAGGATTCAACATTTCACAGGTGTTCAGAACTTGACAATGAAATGCCCCTCTCACCACCTTATCTGTGCAAATATTTACCCAGACATTTGCCTGTCAGAGAATCATTTGCTGTCTTACTTCACTTATTTATTCACCCAGCTAGGAAGTTTTCACAGAGCAGTCCCTCTTGTACCTCCAAGTGTGTGCTGAGTAGGTTTATTAACAACCTTAGCGCTGCATAATTATGAAATTAACCTTTGAGTCACCCCCATCTCTTTCCTGATTTTCTGCTGTTGTCAGTGGAATATGCTTGGGGAAGTGTTGAGGATTTGCTTGGGGTTTGTGCTTCCCTGTGAGGCTGTTGCGGGCACTGTCAGAGGCAGCATCCTGGGATAACTCAGCCTTTGGTCCCAGGCAGCAGAACCATCCTTCCCTGTCAAAGGTTGGCTTGGGATTTTTTCCCAAGTTGCCAAGGCCTACAAATAACAACGTATGCTATTTTGGAATATTGGCATAATATTGGTATTCTCAGGCTTCTGCAATTTTAGTCGTTCACCAGTTTATTAAAATTGAAGGTCACAGGATTGGAGAACTTGTTAAATGATTATTTTAGGACTGGGCTCAAATCAATAGGATGTGCCAACTAGAAGTGTTATGCCTAGCAGATGCTGTACAACATTCCTATTAGTTATTAATTGGCTTGGAAATACTTAATTATCTTGTATTTTTCAAATATGGTGAATAGTTGGTTTTTAACAATACTTTTAGCTTTTCTTATGCACCCATTCCCATCAGTTTGGCCTGTTATTTCTGCTGCTGGTCGAGTTACATGGTTGCCCGTCATTCCTTTCAGAAATCCTGCTGCCTGTCAGCTTTTCACTGGCACTCTTGTGGCCCCTCAAGAACTTTGGATTTTTTTTATCTTATACCCTTGTTGTATATAGTACTTTTTCTCCCTATTTTCACATTCATACTGAGCCAAATGCTATTTGGGATCTGATACCCGAGTTCCCTGCTTTTACCAATGATTTTGAGCGAGAAGGAGGAGAATAATTTCTCTTTCTAATGTTGGTCAACATAGTTACTGATCAAAGGAGCTGTGTAATGTGGGCTATGAAAATACTTACCTGGTTGCAACCCAACATAATCACGTAGCAGCCATCAGTTTTAGGACAATGTGTTGGGTTGTTTTTTTTGTTTCACGATGAGTTATTACCTTGTGTTAAATTCAGGACCTTTGTGTTTAAAAATGTTAACCTGAGCCATCGAGGTGTAGATGAAATTGAGTGCTGGGATACTGAAGCAAGCCACCATGGACAAGAAAATCTGAGATTCTGTGCACAAGCTCTTTTCTTCTCCTGGAGTCTTCCTAGGGTTTTGTTCCCACTTATTTTCTCTACTGGGTGTTTTTTTTTTTTAATGTCACTGCAATTAACCCTTGGAAACCTCTGAAAATTATTTTCCTTTCTATTTTTATTCAGACTTTTCTGATTCTATAGCAACATTGCTCCTTTTCTTTTGCTTCTTGCATGTGCTACTGTGCTCCCCCTCCTAGCTGCTGAACTGATCCCTTTAGGGTAAGAGAGTAAATTGACATTTCTGTCTGTTTTGAGAATGCCAGGGAAATCTGGAAGCTGTTTGCATCCCAGGGTGGTGCAAAGCTGAGTGCTGGGCTCTGGAGTGGGAGGGAAGGTGAGGCAGGGAGTCCAAGCAGGTGCAGCTGGGATTTGAAATAGGAGCCCAAAGCGATCCCTTGGGGAAGGGATCTCTCCCTCCACCCCTGCACTCCTCCTTCCCCTGGGGTACAGGGGTGCTCAGGTGCAGCAGGGCTGTTGTCTGTGCAGAAGTCTTGTGCTTTGGTGACTTTTAGTTCTTGAAGAAGAGATATTTCTAAAGCAAAACTAAATTAGTGGTTTCTTTGATCTTGAAAGTAGGTAATAAGAAATTTGCATTCCTTTTCATTTTCCCTGGCCAGATTTATAAATCTCAGTTCAGAAACCACAGTCCAAAATCCAAGCCCTCCTTCTCCCTCTGCAGAAGCTGCTATCAGTGGTGCTGGCTCACATGAGATCAAGTAGGCACAAAATCCTTGGTTTTTCAGCCCAGATCTGTGGTGGTTACATTGGGTGCTGTTTTATTTTGGGATGTTACCCACTTTTCAGAAGGAAAGGTGAGATTGTCTCAGATTCTTTTCAGATATGCTCCACCAGAGTAGGTTTTGGGACACCCTGTTTTGGCATAATTGCTTCCTATTGGCTGGGAAGAAGTGTGGTGAAAATACGGGAATTCTGTCTCTTAATAATTTTGAGGCTGCAAATTGCTCAGAAGGAGTTTGAGGCCAAGTGGATGAATTCTGCTCAGCCCTGAGGCGGTGCAATTGCAGAGCTTGCAGCCCAGGTTATCCTACAAACCTTGCTCTTCATTCCTCATCGTGCTCATCCCTCCTCTCCTTCCTCGTGGCTCAAAGGTACGAGAGAATTCAGAACTTGTGCTCCTTCCCTGTCCCTGTCCAAGTGAGCTCCTGCAGGGTGTCACCAGCGCTCTGCCAAGGCTTCGGGTGTCCTTGTCCCTGCTCTGCACAGTGCAGTGAATTCCATGGGATTGGGATTGGAGCTGGGGTGGAGAAACTGGGAGGATCCGTGGGTGCTGTGCCACCGCTCCTTGCGCAGCCCCGAGTTTTGGGAAACTCTGCCCGCTCCGATCTTTGTTCCTGGGTGTCACCGAGGCTGTGAGCTCGTCCACCCGCTGCCGGGAGTGTTTGACTGGAGCTGAATGTGGCATTTTGTCAGCGCTCCTATTTTCACTTTACTGCTGCTTTTGCATCGCTAATCAAACACAAGCCTCCCATTGTTCTCCGCGCCGCTTCTTCCTCCCGGTGCGCGTTTATCTCTGGTTATTTTACCGCTGATACGCAGGGTTTGTAATGGGGCGAGGGGCCGGGGCGGTGCTGGAGCGCCGTTCCGCCGGTTCCCGTGGCAGATGGCTGCTGTTCGATCCGCTGCCGTTCGATCCGCTGCCGTTCGATCCGCCGCCGCTCGGCTGCCGTTCGCGGTGCCGCTGCCGGGGCACCCGGCGGGCGGGGACAGGGACGGGGACAGGGACGGGGACAGGCGGGCCCGGTGCGCAGCCCCGCCGGGCTCCATCCCCGCTCCAGCCCGCTCTCCATCCATCCATTCATGAATCCGTGACGTCAGCACGCTCGGTGCTTCTTTGCAGCAGGCTGCAGGATTGTGTGGGTGGAATTTCCTTTTATTTTGCAACACTTCCTTCNTTCTTTTTTTTTTTTAACCTTTCCTTCTTTTTTTTTTTTTTTTTCCCTTCCATCTTTTTTTTTTTTTAAACAAGAAAATGGAGCATCACATAGGAAATCTTCATGCTTGTGAGTATTCGGGGGAAGATGTGTTTCTGCGAGGGGTGTGTGTTTGTGTGTGGTGTTTCATGGGCAGCATTCCCCTTTCGCCATTTATTTTGGAAGGACAGATGGGTGTTGCATTTGTGATGGGAAAGTGCTAAAGAAATGATGCTGAGAGAGGGACGGTGAAACGTGAAACCTTAATTTATCCATCGCTGCATACGAATCCGAGAGCTGGCCTGGCCTTTGCCTCTCGGTGTGCTGGACATTTTTCACTTGCAATTTTGCACGTTATCTTCCTGTGCCCCCCTTTTAAAGGGGAACGGAATGGCAATGGAAAATGGATATAAATGGAATATACAGGCAATGACATAAGAATTACTAGATAGTGTAGAGAAGCAGAATTGTAATTTTTGCCTTTTGGGGGATTGTAATTTTTTTTTTTCCTTATGGGCTAATCGAACAATTCCCCTTATGTGTTACAGTGATAAATAATTTAATTTTATTCCTGAGATGAAGGAGGTGTGTTTTTCTTTCAATCAGCCGGGTAGGAATTTGCTCCTGTATTATGGAAAATAGCAGTTGGAGCTGTCTCTGATGTGCTGAACACGATTTTCACCCCTCATTTTCCTAATAAACGAGGGAGCTGGGAGTACCTTTGCAGTTAACGATACTGTTCACTGGGGCAAGATTTGTCATATTCCTGCTCACCTGAATGGCCATGATGTCATGTTTTCTCCCAGTGCAAAGAAGAGCTGCTCTTTATTTTTGTTTTGGGGGGGTGGTTTAGGTGCTGCAATAGCTTAATCATATCAAACCACATGTCTCCTTTAAGTAAGTGAAAAATGGGATATTTTAAGTAGATCTGGAGAAAGATGACATCAGGCCCATGTGTTTGGATATACTGATTTTAGCAGTAGTCAGTCTGTTCGGTAGAAGAAGATGAAGGAATGTATTTGGATCAATGATTTTGAGGGAGAAAATACGAAAATGTTTGAAAGGAGAGAGATGCAGTCGGTCTGGCTGGGAAATGTGGGCACTGTCCACAGTACCTGCTGGGTGGGTAGCCACAGACACTTGGGATACCCTAGAATTGGAAAGGCAGACTCGTCATGGGTTTAAAAGTTTTTGTCATTATCCTTTTTGTTGTGCTCCTGAATGCAGACGGGTTTTGTTTCTAGAGAGAGGCAGCCCTTTGAACCTCTGTGTGTGACAGCCTTCCGCTGCGAAACACAAATAAATCCGGATTCTGGTGTACTGGGGGGTTTGTTTGTTTGTTTTGCTTTAACACCAGTTTTGTTTCCTGTCTTTGGGGCCTCCAGTCTGAGTCTTTGATCTGGAACGGTCCTGTCATTCAGTTTTGTCTTTGTCCCCTGCTGCCCGATAGTTAAATTTATAGCTGGCATTCATTTTGACGCCTGTGCCTGGAATTAGCAAGCAACTTCTAGCACAGAATACATGGCAGGGACTCTCACTGCTCCTCAGCTATAGGTGAACTTGGGTTTAATTATAGGTGAACTTGGGTTTGTTTTTTGGTTGCGTTTTTAACCTCCCTCTTTCGTCTCCTATTGTAAAGACTGGGTAAGTGGCTTGTCTCCAGTGGATCAGAAAATTGAGTAATGATTTACTGGAAAATCTCTTCCTAGGTAAGCTCTTTCACAATTAGGAGTTGTTTAAGCGTGGGTCTCCTCTAAGCAGTGCAGGATAAGGAAAATTTTAAGCATTTCCTGTTTTCTTAGGACTTTCTTTACAGTAAATGTGAGATGGTGGCTGATTAGGCTGGAGTTGTTCCCACACGGTACCTGTTCCAGGCTGTCTGGAGTTGAGATGTGAGGAGTGGGTTTGCAGGAGTAGGGCTTCTCAAAATGGCAGAGTTATTAAATAAAGCTGTTTTTTTTAAAATATAAAAATACAAGAAATCTGGCATGGCATGGCTTGTGTGAACAGATTTTAAATCAGTGCAGGTTGCCCTCCAGCTCTGGTCCTTGGGGCCAGGGCAGGTGGGGAAAGGTGCCTTGAGTCTTTTAGCCAAGCTCTTACCTGAGATCCCAGGGAAGGAAGGCAGCAGCAGGTTCACTGCCTGTACAACTTCCAGTGAGTTCTCAGCCATAATTGAATCCAAGTGAGTCAACTGAGGCAAATGTTACCTCTGAAGCTCTCAGGAGTTTGGCACTTCACCAAGCCCTGTCCAGCTTATGGGACTTTGCTTTTATCCCTCCTTGGCAAAAACATCCCGTGCAGGGGCTTAGACTTCTGTAGGCTCCTGTTTTGTGGCATTGCAGCAAATCACTCTCATCCCCTGGGGAGTGGGGGGTAAATATGTCACCCAAAACACAGACTACTTAGGGCTGAATAGCGAATTGGCAGCTGTGGCTGGGCCAGGAGCAGCAGCTCTGTGTGGAGCTACTCCCACCCCTGTAAATACTCAGTGTGTGCTCTGACCTTTGCGCTCTCTCCCTGCTACAGCTTCAGCTGAGAAGTTGGTGCTTGGAGGGGCTCAAAGGCTTTGGCAGCAGTTGGGTGTAGGCCAGGAGGAAGAGTAGATTTGTCTGTGTAAAGTCTGTGATTTACAACCCTCTGGTGAAGCTGTGATTGTTGCTGCTGTTCCCCCTGGAGCCATTGTTCTCTCTGGAGCTGTTGGTAACGTAGCACCGAGGTGCTGTGAGGGAAGGAAGGAAGGAAAGAGAAAGTCCTGGCAGGGGTGAGAGGCTGGACTTTTTCCAGCACGGTGGGCTGGAGGAATGGAGGTCTCTGTGTGGACATTCTATTCACTCCAGGGATGCTTGTCCTTTCCTGTGCCCCACCTCTGTCACCTGCTGGAGGACACCAGTGTCAGTGATGCAGCTGTACAGCTGTGACTGTCTTGCTGAAACACATCCAGCCTCACCACCCTGCTGTGCCTGAGGAGACCCTCAGGTGCTGGGCCAGCGGCTGCAGCCCAAGAGTGATCAGTTGGGGAGTGCCGAGTGCTGTGGATGGCACGAGCTGTGCCAGGCCCAGGAGCTGCTGTGCACCTCCAGGGCTGTGTTATTTGTGTGTGAGCAGCACGTAAAGCCGTAGTGGAGCAGCTCGCACCTCTGGCCCTGCGCTGTCGCTAATACAGGCTTACGAGAGGCTCCTGAGCGGGGCATTGTGCTGCCTCTGTCGAGGAGTAATCCTCTTTGCTCGGGCATGGTGCTTGCTAAATACAACTTAGTGCTGCTGTCATTTTCCATCTGAGATCTGCCAGCTGGTCTTGGAGTGTCCTTCGCCTTCCCAGTGAGTGTATGCCAGCTGGGACCGGTGGGTCCAGGAATTGTACCCTCACGGACAGCTGTTGAGTTACTTTACCACTGGGTGTGAAGCACATAAGCTCTTAGTGCTGAGAAGTTTGTGTGAGTAGCTGCTACATGTCGAATGTGCTGTGCAAACGTTGAATAATTCATATCTACTATAAAAATAAAAACAAGCGTGGGAGTGAGTTTACCTGAGACCAGTCTGACACCTCACGTGAATTGAAGTGAGACTTTGATTCATTCACTGGATTCCTGAAAGCAGCACTGTGATATTGATCTTCAAAGATCTTTCAGATATTAATTAATTTTAATGCTGCTCTTTGGAGGAAAATGGGGTGTTTCAGTTCTGTGAGGGGGGAAAATTCCAAGATATTGTTCATTGGTAGGACTGGAACATTTAGTGCCTTCATGTGGAAATGTCAGTGAGGCTGCAAGGCCTCTGTGAACTAAACTGGAAATTTTTCTGGTGTTTGTTGTTGTAAAATATTTCAATTTGAATCCTTAAATCTGTTGTTATTATTTAGTAATAGTAATAGAATAACATTTAGTAATTATATAGTAATATAACAACACATGGATTGATAATAACATGGGGATTGTCGATGAGGTGAAAGTTCAGATCTGGGAAGGATGAAGAGAAAAGAGCAGAGCCTGAAGCCTGTGACTGGGTTGGAAAAGTTGTTCCCTGCTATGGAGACAGCTGGAAAGCTGAAAGAGAAGAGTGTAACTTAAGGTCATTTCTACATTTTAATCTGGGATTTCAGTACTAGTTCTGTAGTATAAAAGGCTGATCAGCACTTAGTCTGTCTCTGTCCCAGCTGAATGTTTTCCAGGGTACTGATGGGCCCGTGGTGGAGGGTGTCAGCGCTGAGTGAGGTGCCGGAGCTGCTGGAGTTCCCTGTGCACGTAGCTCACGGCGAGCAGCAGCCATGGCGGGAGCAAACAGCAAACGGGAGCCTCGGTTACGCTGATCCTTGTGAGGTCACTGTGTGGTCCCTGCTCTGTCCCCTGCTCCCCAGAGGCCGCTGCCTGTGGGTGCCCCTTTCTCCCAGAGCCCAGCACCTGGGCTGGGAGCAGGGCTGCTCTCCAGCAGGAACGTGCAGTCCCTGCAGCCAATACGAGAGCCATTATGCAACACCACTTACTTCCTATGGCATCAGATTATGCAATTTCTGAGCAGAAGAATGCAAAGCCCTGGAAGAACACAGTAGCATTTGAGCAGATCCAAAAATACCTTCTGCAGGATCGAGGCAGCATTTCTGTGTGTAGTGCTGGCAGCACGCTGTTACGTAAGGTGCTTATTTCCCAGCCGGTGCTTGGCATGGCTGCCAGGTGAAGCAGGACGTGCTCTCCCTGCCACTGGAGAGGCCTCCCTGCACTCCTGGGAGGCTGGATGGGCTCTTCTTCACCAAGATGAATTCTTATTGCTTTTTGTTCCTTTGGACAAAATAAAAGAAGTGGATGCTTGGTTTCTCTTTCCAAATCAAGCGCTGCTTCACCACCCCCCACAAATTTGTGACCTTATGCTGAAGGAGGTTCTAGTGAAACATTTGTCTCGTGGTGTTGGAGGCAGAAATTCATTCCTGTGCTGAGAGCCGGGGCAGGAGCACACATTGCATGTGGGGATAAGAGTCACCAGTTCTTTTAAGGTGAAGTCTGCCTTGGAAATCTATTAAATATCTTTGTAGGAGACAAGAGCATGTTAGGAAAGGGGATCTGGTGGATACAATCTGTTGGGATTTTGGCAGGAATACTTACCAGAGACTCTTAAAGAGACTAAACAGCTATTAAATAACAGAGACACCAGGCTGGCAGGCGGATCATTGGTTAAATGATACGGAGTAAGAGTAGGGATAAAAGGATGGTAATGTTGAAGGATTTTTCTCTGCTTTGGAGAAGATTACTACTCATACTCTTCCCACTTTTTCTTCCCTTATCCAGATACTTTAGGAATGTTCTGTTTAGGCTGTGAGACTGCACAGCGAGGGTGTTCAGGGTAGTGACTATGGAGGCCACCTGGAAGGCTCTGGTGAACTGGGCTGATAAAATACCAGTTCAGTTTAGTGTTGGTTAAACACAATTCGGTCTCAACATTCAGTCAACATTAGGCTCTGACGTAGCTTTTACTGCTCAAGAATGAGATCTTAGGTTGTAAGAGACCCACGGAAGTTAGCTCAGCATCCTGAAGAACCAGAATGATCATTGTGCCTTTGTGCATTTCCGTGGCATTCTGTCCTTCTTGGGAACCCTGCGTATGGTCTGACTTCCTCAACTACCCAGGAAACTGCCCCATCCCTGGAAGTGTCCAAGGCCAGGCTGGATGGGGCTTGGAGCAACCTGGGTTAGTGGAAGGTGTTCCTGTCCATGAATTTTAAGGTTTTTTCCAACCCGAACAATTCTTTGATTCCATATTCTGTAACTCTAAGGTGATTCAGGAGAAATAGAAGAGAGGTGATCAAAGACTCAGAACCAGTTTCATATGGTAAGAAGGTCAGATGAGAATTGTCAGACTTGAAAAAAGATGTTGGAGTGGATGATGGGATAGTTTTTAAAATCACAGCTGGAATGAAAGATAATAGGTTCAGGTGTCACTGAAGCAGTGAACAACTGGCTGTTGGAAGAAAGAAAGGAATTAAAGGCATGCAAAGTGAAGAGCAGCTGGCATTACCTTCCACAGCACAGAGTTAAGGTACAAAACTCCCAGCCACAGCAGAGCGTTCGCCAAACTGCTCTGGTTAAAGCAATTCCTTGGCACATTTGCACAGGAGCAGTCCTTCGTGTGCTGTGAGCAGGGCAGCTGGAGGCACTGCTGGGGCAGCTCTGCACACCCTCCCCTTGGCTTTGCACAGGAAAGGGGATGGATGAACCTCCCGAGCTGGGGTGGCTTCATCCCATCGCTGCAGCCGAGGTCCCACTTCCTTCTCCTCAGCCAGGCTCGCTTGGGACATGCAAGGTGCCAGCAAACCTCCAGCTGGCTCTGCACACGGCCGGGATTCAGCCATTATGGATGTTTCTTGGCTGGAACACGGTGCTATTTTTGTCATTGTCACAAAGGGTTCAGGCCACAGAGCTAGCCAGGGTTCTCCTTCTCACTGGTGCAGCCACAGACAAAAGGATATCACAACTAAAATCACTTTTCTAAAAATGATGCATCCCTGTTTTAGGATAGGTGGAGTATACTGAATAAAGGCTAAATTAAACCACAAAGAAGTCAAGCTTCTGTTGTGATAACGTACACTACATACACTGTGTTACACGTCCGTGGTCTCATGTGCTTAATGCCCAGAGCTATGTTAAAATATCTTATTAACATTTTAAAATGATGATGACTGTCATAGTTGTGAGCCCAAGCAGTTGCTATCACATCACTCAGGTGAGGCTTATGGTGTCTGCAGAAGAATGTTGAGGTGGCATCCAAATATTTATTGGGGAGGGGAAGGAAAAGTGTGTGTGTCCATGAGGATCCTGCAGGAGGTGCAGGAGCTGTCTGACAACCTGAAGGAAGAAAGCACAAAAAGCCAGCGTTACAAGACTTCCCTGTCCCGGGTAAACGCGCTGTTTGTTGCAGAGAAATGTTTACGTGCAGAAATGCAAACAGAGCTGTTAGAGTGACAGAAAACCTCATCTGGGTCAGATGAAGAATTTGCACCTGTTTTATCAGAAATTGATTGTTTTGGCAATATAATTGTAGTATTTAAAGATAAGGCTGGGTTGTGGCTGGGCATTCATGTGGGTGTGAGATGGGAAGAAATGTGCTTCCTTGAAGGAGCAGTGTGTCTGGAAAAGGAGATTGATGCCTTAAAAACATGCAAGCTTTTGCCTTGGGCTACTCCATAGCTGGCTTGAAGGTTTGCCCGTAGCCTGGGCTGGGTTACACCAAGTTAATGTGGCAAGCTTCATAGTGTAGTTTCTTTTTTTACAACCTAACAAAACAGATCATGTAACTTATAAAATGTAATGTAATTAATTAATATAATAATGTAACTTAAAATATTCAACCTTCCTGAAAACAAAGAGTTTGTCTTTTTGTGATCTGTAACTCATTCTCGATTAATGAATCTGCTTTTACTTTTTGTTTTCAAAACAACCATGCAAAACACAAGCCTATATTCCAGGTAATGTAAAAGGTGTGGCAGGAGTATCTGGTCCACTCATGTAACATTTTTCTCATCAGGAGACCAGGAAAGAAAGTCTGTTGAAATCCTGTGTAGTAAAACCACATGGTTCAAACCCCAAAGAGGTCAGAAGTGACAACCAAAGCTCTGGGGCCTGCCAGTTCAGCAGCTCTCAGTTGCTCGTGTGCTGGGGTTGTACAGAGAGGGGAGAGGACTGTGCATCAAGCTGCTGTAAAAATTCCCTGTAGAATCTGAGAGCGTCAGGACGGAGAACATGATGACTGTGCTTTATAGATGCACTTCTTGTGGTTTGTTAGATTTTAAAACATTTTTAAAGCATTTTCACAAGCCGCTAGTTGAGATGATACACACATAAATTCCAGCCATGTTCTCAGTGAGGAATGTGCAGTTACTTCATTGTGCCGACTGTAGCCCGGAGGAAATCACACTGGGGACCACGAAAAAGCAAGGGGGCTCCAGGGCTTGGCTGTAAGTGGTGATCTGGGCAGGAATCTGCTCTGTCCGTGGTAGGTCCATGTCCCAGCTGGGTAATTCCTGCCAGCAGCTCTGTTTCAGCCCCTAGATATGGAACAGGCAGTTGCTTTGATTCCCTTTGCATGTTGGAAGTGCAAGCAGAGGTTTTGCTTCACTGGCTAAGGTAGAAACAGCATTCAGGGAAGCGAACTTGGTGTTCCTGGAGATGTGGGCTGGCAGGAGCCTTAGTGGTGGCCTCTGTGCTTGCACCACCTTGCCAGCACACTGACTTCTTGTTTGGTTGGGTTTGTGTGCTGTGTCTGGAATGCTGGGTCTGATTTGCCACTTGGTTTTTAGCACAGCTCTTTAAAGGAGAAACTTTAAAGGAGAAACTTCAGTAATGGTCCACACAAGGCATGGGGTTAACTCAGCTGTGTCTGCAAACCCGACCATTGTGTTGACACTCTGATAAATATTGAACTTGTATGGGAAGCCACGTGCTTTGGTGGCTCTGGGGGAGCGTGAGGACACTTCCTGCATGGCTGTTTCCAGGAACAGACACAATATCAGGCAAGGTGAGAGCATGCCTTGGTAGCTGATTCACCCCCTTGGCGATTCAGGTAAACTCTCTCTTTTCTGTAGTTTTAAACTGCATTTTGGGCTGTCTGACATGTTGAGGTGCAGTCTCACTCATCCCAGAAGAGGTGCATTTCATGCTTTTTTTGTCTGGGGGCGGTGGGATTTTGCCTGGAAAAAACCACTTTGAATGGAAATGGAGTCATTTACGAGAAGTTGTGCTCGTAAAAAATTACACCGAGCCTCAAATCTCCTTCCAGACAGAAGAGAAATTTGTGAGTGCAGAGTGCATGAACTCATCAAAACAGTTCAAATCCGAGGGTCTGCCTTCAAGTCTGTGTGTGCAGCAGCACGTTGTGAGATCTCAGTCTCTTCAATATGCACAGAACTCCCACACACGGAGCCGCCAGCGTTTGACTGGGAGGCTGCTGCAGCAGGAGCATCGCTCGGGTAGAAATAGCACAGCCCTTGGCTACGTCTCTCCCTGTAAAAGCTGAAGATGCACATGCAGAGCACAGACATGGGATCCCAGGCTGGCTTGGGTTGGAAGGGACTTTAAAAATCATCCAGCTCCACCCCTTGCAATGGGCAGGGACACCTTCCACTGTCCCAGAGTGCTCCAAGCCCTGTCCAGCCTGGCCTTGGACACTGCCAGGGGCAGCCACAGCCTCTCGGGGCACCTGTGCAGGGCCTCACCGCCTCACAGGAGAGAATTCCTTCCCAATATCCAACCCCAACCTGCCCCCCTTCAGCTTAAGGCCATTCCATCTTGTCCTGTCACTGCCTGCCCTTATGAATACATCCTGAATGGCAGTCTGGATATAATAACGTTAAAACTTTCGACAAAATGCTTTTCTTTGCCTTTTCTTTTATTGGGAAGAGTATAAGATGGAAAATCTCAGCCTTTTTGTACTATGACTAAAAAAATAGTGGAGGCGTGACAACAACACTTGGAAAATGCTCTCCTTCCCTTGTTTGAAGAGACAGTGAGGTCAAACCAACCTAATTTCATTGGATTAAATCACATTTTGCTAAGGCAAGAGGTTGCACATGGCAGAATTTACTGCAATAGAAGAGAATTAAAAAAATCCATTTCCCCAACAAGGCAGCACTGATGTGTTGTGGAAGAAACCCCCTTCTCCCCCTCCCAGGGTTTCTGCACCACTTTCCTTCAGGCTGGCTTGATAGGAAGTTGTTTTAAAAGAAGTGCTGCCATTTCCTGCTCTCCAAACAATGAGTCTGCTACACCTCTGAAAATCGGGCTGCTTATGTAAGGGCGCAAATAAGGCTGTACCATGCCAGTTTGAAAATAATTCCCTAACTTTTGCATGCCTTCTCTGCCCATGAAGCGCAGACAGGGGCATGGAAAATGGCAGGACACTGTGCCTGAAGGCTTTTCTTATTTGAAACATCTCAGGGTTGGAGAAGGCAATTGGGTCTGGGAAAACAGACCTGATGTCCCTGAGTCTGGGGCTTTGTTGTTGGCTGAGCTGGGTAGTGAAAAGCTGTTCATTCCCTGTTAAGGCTCCACAATCAAACACTCCGGAGGCAGAAAACTGCATAGAAATGTAAAAGCAAAACCTTACGCTGTAGTAGTGTACTCCTGAGAGTCACAAAACAGCAAAGTTATTTTATCCTTCAAGTCTGATTTAATCCTTGATGCACTTCCCAAGGCTTAAATTTGGGATATTTTGGAACACTGTTTCCTAAAATTCTGCCCTTTACATTTGGGTGTCTTGCAGGACACCTGGCTGATGTTTTATTTGCATTGCTTAATATTCTGTGTTACAAAAAGCGGATTTCTCTTGTAGGAGCAGCGGTCACATTTTGCTCTTGTTTAAGCAATCACTTGTCACTCCCTGACTTTAGGTAATGAGCAGGGTCTGTGCCCAGGAACACCGGGTTGGGCTTGGCCTGGTGTTTCTCTGAAATTCTGTTCAGGTCTGAAGCGTTTTCTTCTCAATAACAAAATCTGTGATAATATAACAACTCCTGCTGTAGTAATTGTCCTGTGAGGTCCCACTGCAGCTTCCCACGCTGGGGAATTGGTCATTGTAATGCTGGTGACCAGCAGGTTGGGAATAACCAACTCTCCAGCTTACCATGAGTCTGATCAGCTCCTGGACTGGTTTGGGCTGTGCTGCAACCTCTGCCTCACTTGCTGTTTTGCTTTCTTTTAAAGAACAAAGTTTACAACCTAAATAAAGCTTTTATGCAAACCCCATGTGATCAGGCAGGATATAGGAAGGTAATCCAGGTTCCTGGCTGTTCCTGTTTGCTGCTGGAGAGGGGCTGAAGCCCAGGGCAGGAGCTTTCATCCTGCAGGCTGAAGGGCTTATCTCTCCTCTCTGCAGTGACCTCATCCTGAGGAGTTCTGGCGCTGAGCTGTTCCCTTGCCATTGGCCCTGTCCTACCTGGCCACCTCTTTCTCCCTTCCAATGGCTGTTTGCAGAGCCTGGACATTTGCACCCACTATAACTGATCTTACTTTTTAACTAAATACTTTCTGTTTAGGCCTTTTTTTTTAGTCCCTCTCAGCTTCTTATGGAAATTAAAACTGGATTTTGTTCCATGTTACAGGCTGAATTCACTTCATTACTTGTGGCCCAGTGTTAGAGCCTCTTTTTCAGAAGGGACTATCCCAAAAAACTGTTTTTGCAGTGGGCAGCTCTGGCAGCACGACCTGGCTCTGTGGGAAGGTGGCACCACCAAGGGTTGTGGAAAAAGGACCTGTCAGTGGAGCATGGAGCAGGAGCTGGGAGCACTTCTCAAAAGAGACCCCAGCTCTTATTTTATGTGCACCCTCTGAGAAGCTCATGCAGGGAAGACTGGAGAGCAGCGGTGGGAGATCAGCAGGGAGGGGCTGGTGTTCCCGTGGAGCTCTCAGAGTTTCACCTGCTTGTGGGGGTGACATGTACGTGGTTAAGGAATTGAACCTTGCCACAATGAACATGGAGGGTCGATCAAAGGTTCAGGATGGTCATAACTGAGTGGGGCTCTGAGGGAGCAGCTACAAACCATCCCTTGGTGCACTCAAGGTACCTGTATCACCGGGTTTTGTTCCTCTAACACCTTGGCTGGAGGGTTTGCAGAGGATCCTGGGCTTGTGGGCTGTGCCAGGCCCAGGAACAGTGGCAGGACTCAAACCATAGCTGAGCTGGGGCCAGCTTCAGTCTGATGATGCTGCGGGAACTCTCTGCAAAGGATCTTTCATGATTTTGACCTTTAGGCTCTTGTTTAAAATTGTGGTGTTTGTTTACTGGGCAATTCCTGCAGTAGGTTACTGAGAGTATTGCCTGAGTGGAGTTTCTGTTGGAACCATTTATTTGTTTCCTTTAGGGCAGTAATTATTTACCAAGTATCATCGGCTGTCTGGAAAGTCTAGTTAATTATCAGCTCGCCTCAGTGAAACCGCACGTAGTGAAAATACTTAAATAAAAAATTGAAAGTTGTTCTTTTTCCTCTCGTTTCAGGTACTGGGCCCACGCGTCACATGTGAGTTGTGTGGTACAAATGCTCTGAGCACCCACTCGGGCCGTCTCCTTGATGCACACCCACGGCATCATGGCCAGCACTCAGGAGCGCCTGAGCCTGTCTTCCTCTCCCAGCTCCATGGGCAAAGCGTTCTGTGAGGACAAGGACTTGGGGAGGTTCCCCGAGGAGCACCCCGCGGTTGGCAGCCAGCCGTCCCCCGAGCTGCTGGAGGACGTGCGTGAGCGGGGCTCGCTGCCGGCCGAGCTGCTGGAGGGTGTGGGCAGCCCGGGCACGGCGGCCGTGCTGACCAGCATCAGCGAGGACGCGCGCGACCACTTCGAGAACAGCGTGCTGCAGCTACGCGAGCACGAGGAGCCCGAGCCGGGGCTGCCGCAGGGCACGCGCAGCCCGGGCGACGGCGACACCGGCAGCGCCGCCGACGACGTGAAGGTCCAGTTCAACCGCACGGGCAGCGGCAGCGGCGGCTTCCTCGAGGGGCTCTTCGGGTGCCTGCGGCCCGTGTGGAACATCATCGGCAAGGCCTACTCCACGGACTACAAGCTGCAGCAGCAAGGTAAGCGGGACCAGCCTCACTGCCTGGGGGAGATGAGGGATGTGATCCAGAGCTCTTCCCCAGCTCTCCAGTGGCTGTTTGTGCCTCGTCCAGCCCTGTCACAGGGATATTCCAAGGTCATTCCAAGGATAAATCCCGCCCCGTGGAGCCAACGGCCGTCATGGGTGGCAGAGGCAGCTCGTGATGGAGTCAAGACCGACTGCCTGTTCTGCCTCATGGCTTGAACCATTGTGACAAAGCCTGAATCTGACCCGAGCGTTGGGATCAGAGGAATTGTGTTGAAGAACTTGGTACAATCCCTGTGCTAATTTCTGGAGGGTTTTTTACGCCAGATGGAAAACATTGACATAGTCACTTCCACTTCAGATCCTGTATGTGAAGGCTGTCCCCAGCTGACCACCAAGGAGTATCGCTTCTCTTTTTTAAAAGGCTTTTATTTCTTTATATTCTATATATTTATTTCCTCTTTTAAATATCATTTAGGACTCATCTTTCCAGAAATATGTTCTTTAATATTTATACCTTTTTTCATTTAGATGTGTAAGCGTAAATGTGTAAGTGTATGTGAGTATAAATATATATAAAATCTGTAGCTTGGGAGTAAGTGATGTCCCCGTTGACTGCATCTATATCTATATATCTTTCTCTATATATATCTTTAAGGGGTACTGAAAGCTAAAGAGCAGAGTATGCTCTGCTGTTGGTGTCTGATTTCTCCCCTAGCACAGGGGGAGGGAGGTAGCAGATGGGAAAAGAACAAGCTGTCGTTAGAATTAAGGAGCTGAGATGGTTGAGGCTTATGGAAAATGGGAACAGCCTGGCCACGGCAGTACCGTGGGGCAAAGTCTCCTTTGAGCATCACTCAGTGGTAATCAAATGGCAAATTATAGGATACAGGGTCAGAAACCTGTCTGAGTGGTTCAGATCTAAACCCCAGAGGAATGGGAACAGCTCCTAACATGAGGGAACAGAGCTGTTAAATAACATGTTGCACGAATTTGCTTTGAAATCATCTTTCTAGAGTCAGTCATTTCCAGTTCACAATGAGCAGGAAATGTACCTCTGCATTCCAGGTGTCTCCTGAGCAGCAGCCCTGTGTGCAAGGGTTTGCTTGGTTTGACATTCCCTGGCACAGCTGGTTCTGTTTTGTTTGCGTGTTGTAAACTCGGTGTGTCACGTGTGGTTCAGACTATAAACAAAAAAAGTGACAGAAAGTTCCCTGGGGGATTAGGGCTTCTGGGGTGATTGCACAATGGGTGGACAGTTTTGGAGGGGGCTGAATGGGTGGGGAATCTCCCTTGGGAAGGAAAAGGAGGTTCCAAGAGTGGGGTGACATTCAGAGCAGGCATGGGGCAGTGGCTGTGTGACAGTGCTTGGGGCTGGATGCTCAGGGTTTGTAAGCAAAGCTGAAAAGTTCCAAGGAAAGGCCACGGATGCAGAGCTGCAGTGGCTGCTCCCACACCTGTCCCCAGTGCTGCCTCTGGGCTGTCCCGTGCTGCTGTGTCCCTGTCACCTCGGTGGCTTTGGGAGACATGCCTGTGAGACAGAGATCCCACGTATTTCCCATAGAACCGGAGCCCACAGTGCAGGCTGTGCTTTGGTGGCCCACGGGGACACTCTTTTGTACAGAAGCCACCAAACTCAAAGGCTGAAGCGCTAAGGAATGGAAAGGAGCAGCTGAGAGCCGTGCTGGGGCTGGAGGGTGCACACGGAGCTCCTTCCCGGGCACAGGGTGTCTTGCTGTTCTCTGTGTTGGGAGCATGTGCACAGCCACACGTCCAGGGACACTGCAGTTTGCTGCTGGCATCAGGCCCTTCTAAAAGGGCAGCTTTGAACTGGCTGCAGATGTGGCTGAGGATTAACTGGGATCAGCTATATGTAACTTGTGTGGCTGAGCTGCATTTTCAGTGTCTTCACTGTTAGAAAGGCGAGTGAAAAGAGGATTTTTTAAAAATTATTATTATTTTTTCTTCTGGAGCTGCTCAGTTGTCTAGCTCTGATGACATCTGTTACCCTGATGGAAGTACTACACTTCTGTAAACCAAGGATAAACCTTTTCAAACTGCTTCTGTGCTGAAACTTGAGGATTTTGTGAGAATATTCATATTCTCTTTTCCAGATGATCTCATTCTTGCTTCTTGTCACCAGAAAATCATCTTTGCGTGCATTTCATCAGCTACATACAAGCCAGCAGTTCAGTAACTGATGTGTGTGATTACTTTTATTTTTGCTGTCTTTTAACAAGAGCACAGAGGATACATGGATTTTGTTTGTGCAAGTGCTGTGTGGCTGAGGAAATGTCTGGGGCTCTTTCAGCAGCAGGGAGAGGATTGTGGTGGCTTTTCATTTCCCTGGGAGCTGCTTTACAGCTTTTGGGCTGGTGCCATGGATCTGTGCAGATGATTTTTTCCCCCCTTCTTCATGAGACAACTACTTAAAGTCTCATCCAGGGGTAATCCTTTGTGTTGGGCTGAATCAACAACAGGGGTAGGAGCCCAGCTTGGATGTGCAGCCGTGTGGCCTCCCAGTGCTTAAAGAGGGCTTAGAAAAAAGAGGGAGAGCAACTTTTTACATGGGGAGATAGTGATGGGGCAAGGGAGAATGGTTTGAAACTAATAGAAGAGAGCTTGAGATTGGATATTAGGAAGAAATCCTTCCCTGGGAGGGTGGGGAGGCCCTGGCACAGGGTGCCCAGAGAAGCTGTGGCTGCCCCTGGATCCCTGGCAGTGCCCAAGGCCAGGCTGGACGGGGCTTGGAGCAGCCTGGGACAGTGGGAGGTGTCCCTGCCATGGCTGGGGGTGGAATGGGATGGGCTTTAAGATCCTTCCAACCCAAGGCATTTTCTGTTGCCTGCAGGTACATTCTGCTGCTCCCTGGTATCCCACCCGCCTGCTCTGGCTGTTCTGCAGGCCCAGCCTGTGGGTCCTGGTGGTGGTGGTGTTGTCACAAGCAGTAAAATACAAATGGTTTCGTGTCCTTGAGCCCATATTGCCTGTGAAGCTTTAGCTCGTGGCTTGGTGAGAGAGGGCAAAGACAAGAACAGCTTTTACATGATTCTGCATTGCCATCTTGTTAAGTTACTGCTTGTGTGTCCTTCCTGGCACCCGAGTGGTCACCAAGAGGGCTGTGCCTGTGCTTCCCTGCAGGACACGGGCTGGCCAGAGCATTGCTCAGCTGGGAGCTGCCACAGGCTCTGTGCTGCTTGACCAAGTGATGCCAGTTGCTGCTTGGAGGAGTCATTCCTGCAGGGAATGTTTGTTTTTGTATTGTTCCGTGCCAGCTGATTAGCTGAGGTTTAAGTACTGGGGGTTTGACCCATAGAATCCCTCCCTCCTATGTTTTTCTAGTTGTTTACCCTGATTTCTAAAGGCTGCTGGTGAGTGCTTTCAGGGAGACACACTCACTTCTTTAATTTGCATCTACCAGTTATTTAATTGGGATTTTAAAGCAAGACTTGTTTGTGTTTCCTAGAGACTCATTAGACTTCCCAGCCATTTCCTTTGGATTAAGAAGCTGTCTCGAGGAGCTGCTTTCAGCTTCCCCTTCCCGAGTTGTGTGTTTACCGTCACTGTGAGAGTTTTTGTGTGTACCTGGAGAGCAAGGTGCCCGTCGGAGGGTGCTTGTGTTGGGGGGTTTGTGTAAACCAGAGATGGTTCTTGTCACGGTGCCAGTGCTGGAGAGCAGCCAGTGCTGGGAAAAACTTCCTCCAAAGAGATTGGCTCAGGCTGCTCCGGCGTTGCTTCCCCATGGGAAATAGATTCCCATCATTCTGCTCAAATGGTTCTTTAATCACCTCAGAAATGCAAGTTCTTTCACAATTCTTGCTGCTATTACTCTTTAATTTATTTAGGGGAAGTATCCCACTGGCTTCTTTAGGCCCAGAAGAGTCTGACTGCTGCGCTGTATGTTACCTATGGTTTGGTTCTTTATTCCTCTCGATATTCCCAGAGATGTGGGATATTTCACTGTCACTACACTGAAACCTCTTTCCTGAATTGTGCCCCTGCCAATCAGGATGCAAATGGGATAGGGGAGAGGATCTGTGTTCCAAATAAACACGAGACGACTTTGCAGGAGGAACTGCAGGAACTTTTCGCTTACTTTGTTTACAGCCTCTCTCAGCCTTTGCCGGTGCAGAGGGAATATTAGAGGAAGGTGATATTACCTCGTAGGGAATATTAAGAGCAAACCAGGGTTTCAAGGGGATAGAGTTATCCATTACTGCTCACAAACTGTAGGTGCTTCATGGAAATGAACATCAGTGTTCTGTGCCCTGTACAGGAAAGACAGACTTCCCACAGGTAAAGATGGAAAGAGACTTTGGACAAGGGGAAATGGCTTCCCACTGCCAGAGGGCAGGGATGGATGGGATACTGGGGTGAAATCCTTCCCTGTGAGGGTGCTGAGGCCCAGAGAAGCTGTGGCTGCCCCTGGATCCCTGGCAGTGCCCAAGGCCAGGCTGGACAGGGCTGGGAGCAGCCTGGGACAGTGGGAGGTGTCCCTGCCATGGCAGGGGTGGAACTAAATGAGTTTTAAGATCCCTTCTACCCCAGTCCATTCCATGATTCTATAAAAGAAACTGCTATTTCAGCACAACAGAATGGTTTCTGTGTTGCCCGTATAAAAATCCTGCTCATCCACATGCACAAAAATCACCTGTATTTGCCACCTCCTGTCGGAAGTGATTAATTTGTGAACTAAATAGAAATGCAGATCTTCTTGATTTAATTATGAACGAATGAATGAATTTTATAAATTATCTAATTATTTTCTTTATTTAAAATTTTTTCATGTTCAAATGTCCAAAGACTTAAATGCCAGTTTATGTTCGGAGCTGCGAGGGGATCCGTGAGTACGGAAAACAGCCGTGTGCCTGGGAAGGAACATGTGCTGAGGGTTGAACTCTGCCCTGCCAAGGCGGAGGGAGTTTCTGCTGTGGATGAGCAATGTTGCTGTTTCCAGTTCAGCGAGCAGAAGGAGCGCTGGGGTCTGGCTCCGGGGGGAGCTGCTTTTCCATGGCCGTGCCTGGGCAGCGCTCGCTCGGCAGGAGACAGCAGCCGCTGCTGCCTGCCACAGGAATGATCCCAGGGAAAACTGGGAACCGGGATCAGCCCACAGACAGCTGGGATAGACGAGTTTCCCTTCACTGATGACAGGGTCTAGAATGGACACTTGGGCATCATCCCCCCTGGGAACATCCCAGCGCCTCGAAATCGGAGTGAGATGAGGACACACCTTTGTAGTCACCTGAAACAGGGATCTGTGCAGGTGTGATTTCCTTTTATCTCAGAAATGAGTGGATTGCTTGCTGGCTTTGCTGCTGAATAATTTATTCTCCAAACTTAGATCTTTATTGAATTGCAGTAAATAAACAGTTGCCTGCCTTTTATCATGCTCCTTGTGAGATTTAAGGTAATTTCAAGGTGACTGACAGGGAACAGGGGTTTCTGTTCTGAGGGATGCAGCTCTCTTGAAGCAGTTTATGCAGTGCCACTGGACTGCTCCAGCATTATCCCTACAAATGTGTGTCCGTACTGGAGAGGAGGAATTGCTTAAGGTTGTGTTTGACACGATGTTGGTGTGGGAAAGACCTATTTCTGTGCCTGCTGCTGGTGGTTGATGTGCTTTGTGTTGGCTGTCTCGGTGGTTGCTGCTCTGTGTTTTACGACCTGCCACCTCTAACTTTTATTTCCTGTTTTTGTTCATTTCAGGGAGTGAAAAAGGCCCTTAATATTTTTTATGTCACTTGTGAATGTTAAATGTTTCTTCTAATCTGTGCTTCTCAGTGGAGTCATGCACTTTGTTCTGTGTTGGGGTAGAGGGTCTCCTCCCAGAATTGCCAATCCGGGGTCCCTGGTGTGGTAAATTGCTGCCTGCTGAGCTGGAGTGGCTCACCTACGTGGTTAGCAGGGTAGTGAGCTCTGAAAAAGCAGCTGGAAGGACAGGAATGAGCAGCTGGAAGGATGGGAATGAGCAGCTGGAAGGATGGGAATGAGCAGCTGGAAGGACAGGAATGAGCAGGCTGGAAGGACGGGAATGAGCAGCTGGAAGGACGGGAATGAGCAGCTGGAAGGATGGGAATGAGCAGCTGGAAGGACGGGAATGAGCAGCTGGAAGGACAGGAATGAGCAGCTGGAAGGATGGGAATGAGCAGCTGGAAGGATGGGAATGAGCAGCTGGAAGGACAGGAATGAGCAGCTGGAAGGACGGGAATGAGCATCTGGAAGGACGGGAATGAGCAGCTGGAAGGACGGGAATGAGCAGCTGGAAGGACGGGAATGAGCAGCTGGAAGGACAGGAATGAGCAGGCTGGGAGTGGCTGGGGTGACTGGAAGGGATGCTGGGGCTGAGCACGTGTGATGTGTGCCTCAGCTGTGCCGGGAGATGTCACCTGCTCCCTCCAGAAGAGCCCAGCCTGTGGTGCAGGAGGTGGCAGGTGCTGCCCTGGTGTGGTCTGAGTTTCCATGGCCCTGACCTTTTCCGTGTTCCCGTTTTTTTGGCTGTGCCCAGACACGTGGGAGGTGCCGTTCGAGGAGATCTCGGAGCTGCAGTGGCTGGGCAGTGGGGCACAGGGAGCCGTGTTCCTGGGCAAGTTCCGGGCCGAGGAGGTGGCCATCAAGAAAGTGAGGGACCAGAACGAGACGGACATCAAGCACCTGCGGAAGCTCAAGCACCCCAACATCATCGCCTTCAAGTAGGTTGTGAGCCTTGCCAGGAACTTTGTCCGGGCAAGAGCCGTTCACTCAAGTTCTCTGGGAAGGTTTTTGCAGCCCAGGAGCTGAGCTGTGTCTGGGGCTAGGTGTGGTCAGCCTGCTGTCCAGCTGTCTGTCTGTCTGCTCCTCACCGTGTGTTCTCTTTGCAGGGGAGTTTGCACCCAGGCCCCATGCTACTGCATCATCATGGAATACTGTGCCCACGGGCAGCTCTACGAGGTCCTGCGGGCTGGCAGGAAGGTCACCCCACGGCTGCTGGTGGACTGGTCCACGGGGATTGCCAGTGGCATGAACTACCTGCACCTCCACAAAATCATCCATCGAGACCTCAAGTCACCCAAGTGAGTTTCAGCCGCTTAAACGTCCCTTAGTTTGGGTTCCTCAAGTCACCAGACTTAAACGTCCCCCAGCTGTGGTTCTTCAGGTCATCAAAGTGAGTCTCAGATGCTCAAACATCCCTTAGTTTGGGTTCCTCAAGTCACCAGACTTAAACGTCCCCCAGCTGTGGTTCTTCAGGTCATCAAAGTGAGTCTCAGATGCTCAAACATCCCTGAGTTGGGGCTGTCTATTTTTTCCTTTTCTTGAGAAACCGTTTAAATTTGGTCAAAAGGCTCTACTATTTTCGCCCCTCATGTTGACTCAAAACTAATGAGAGTGAAACTATTGCAGCTTGTTGGCAACAACACGAGTGGAAATTTTGCCAGTATCTTCCATGATAAATAGCAGTCAGGAAATATTTAATGATTTGATGAAATCTGGTCTTTTTGCAAAGTGGGATATTCTGTTGTCTCCTTTCTTTTTATTTTTTCTTTCTTATTCTCCTGTTATTTCCCTGGTTTTCTGGAACGTGTCTTCCTCATTTCTCTGTTGCTTTCTGACTAAAATGTTCTGGGTTTTTTATACTCTTATTCCCTAGATGTTTATCACTCCTTTAGCCTGTGATCGTGCATTAAGATAATGCTTTTAGATGATTTACAGCACAGTTTAAGGTACAGCTTGGCCTCTGAATCCTCAGTTACTTGTTAATTTGCTGTTTTATTGAGATTGATTTTTGACTCGTAGCATTCAGAAATGCATTTGAGGCACAAAACACAACCACCCAAAGGAGAGTGAGAGCTTTTATTGGGGAAAATACAAAATATTTTCTTTTGTACTGCACTTGTGAGCAGCATGGCCTCATCACCTGGTTGTGTTGATTAGAAAGGGGTTTACTCCAGTGACTGTTGTGGTACAAGAAAAATCACAAAATGCTGATTTCTTTTTTTTTTCCCCTTCTGCAGTGTTTTGGTTACACACACAGATGCAGTAAAGATTTCCGATTTTGGTACATCGAAAGAGCTCAGCGACAAAAGTACCAAGATGTCCTTTGCGGGGACGGTGGCGTGGATGGCCCCGGAGGTGATCCGGAACGAGCCTGTCTCCGAGAAGGTGGACATCTGGTGAGTGGTGCTCATGGTCCAGTGCCTTCACCTCCTCTCCAGTCACTTGGTTTCCCAGCACTTTTCACTTTTCCTCAGCTGTGCCTGAGCGTGGTTTGCACTGTGGTGGGCTGTTCCTTCTTCTGCCTGGTGCCCCGAGCTTCGGTGGGCTCTGGTGGAAAGGACGATGACACAGGTGTGCTGGCTGTGTGTGACCGGCAGGCTCCAGCTGAGGCTCCGTGCAGACAGTCTGTGTCTTGCAGGAAGCAATTTGCAGAAATTCTTCCCTGTGTCGTTATTCAGCCCAGAACTTCCTTCCAGTGCTGTGCTCAGGGTCCCTCAGCAGCCTCCACAGCCAGGGTGGTTTTCCATTGCTTCCTGTGCTCCCCAGGGCCACGCTGGAGCTGTGGGGAGGCCCCTGCTCTGCTCCCCACCCTCCTGTGCTTCCTGCACACCAGGCTGCCTGTTGGATGTGCAGCCTCAGGATCACAGTCCAGTGAATCCAGTCCTGGATCCAAGAGGGAGAGAACCAGGATAGGTTGTAAGAGTTTTGGAATCTGTTTCCATCCGTGTGAAACGGTCCCTGTGTCCAAAGGAATACAAGGAGCGGTTCTGTCTCTGTGCTGTTAAAAATGCTTGAGAGGGCTGAGCCTCCGAGTTCCTTTGGGAAGCCTCTCCACAGATTTCAGAGCCCTCAAGGGAACTCTGTTTCTGCCTCATTATTTCTGCATATTAAATGTCAGCAGCCAGGACAAATGCCCTTCTCCCTGCTTTACAGCCAGGAGGAATTTTGCTTCCTGTGGTTTTTCAGCTTCAGATGCCGTCCCTTCCCTGGCAGGGCAGGGAGCTGCGGATGGTCCGGGGGCAGTGGGGTCAGATGTGAGCTGCTCCTGGAGCTCTGTCTCTTGACCTGAAGGGCGAGAGTTCCTGCAGGGAAGGAGGTGTCACCTGTGGTGTGCAGCTGCTCTTGTGCCCACGGCGTCCTGCGTGTTTGTTTTGGACGTCCAGGCTCCTCTGGGAGGAACACTTGGGTTGTTCTGGAAAGAGAACACACCCAGCATTTGTCTGCTGAGCCCCTCCCTTTGAATCACGGGATTGTGAGGACGAGTGGTGCTGGATTTCCACCCTTGCCTTTCTGTCCTTTGGGGTGGTTTATGTTCAGGAATATTTCACGGAACATCCTGTCCAATGAAACCTTTGCTCCTTCCCTCGGTGGCTTGGAAATGTTGCTCTTTGGTCTCAGTTCCTCTGGAGTTCACAGCAGTGATGATTGCTCAGACTCTTCCTTGCCATCCATTCCTCCCTCAAGACGAACAAAAACGGTGTTTGTAAATGCTGCCAACAGATGAGCACAGTTCCTGAGCTGCTTGTATGCCTGCTTTCTCTCATCTTTAACAGCATGCAGAGAAATGAATCTATAATCTTATCAGGAGCCTTGAAAATACTTTGTCAGTTCTTAGTCATAACAAAGATGAAACCACATTAGGTTTCCCTGGTAGTTTGTCCAACCTCCTGGATCCCTGCTTTCCTGCAGCCCACAAAAAAGGATTTTGAAGTGAAAAATATTCAAATTCTGCTTGTTTGTTGGTTTTTTTGTGGTTTTTTTAACCCATGATTTGAATTCAATGGGCTTTGAAAGTGCAGTGTTTTTCACATGGAGTTGTTTCCTGACTGGTGGTTGTTCAGACCTGGTAGTTTGTCCCTTCTAAGTTCTTCTGTACTTAATAAAAGCAGCTGGATATTGGTACAAGGCAGAAACAGAAACACCCTTCTCACCTTTCTCCTGGCGGTGTCTGCAGCTGGGCAGGGTCAGTGTCCCACAGGAGGAGGGGACATGGAGTAAGGTGGCACATCTGGCTCGGAAATCGAGGTGGTTGTGCCTCACCTGTATCGGTAACAGTGGTGCTGGTTCTCAGCAGCATTTTGTTTACCTCTGTATTGACTGCTTTGGTGTTTCTTTGGTGTTTTATTGGGTGATGGTTGTATAAAAAACAAATGTTTGCTGTTAAAAATTAAGGTTCTTTCTGGTCACCTCACTAAAGAAGAGAAATGAGTGAGTTTTATTACCTACATCTTCCAGTTCTTGTAGGAGGTTCTTTCCCAGACTGAGTTCTCTTAATTAATTTTTTTTTTTTTTGCTTTATCCTTCCTTTCTTCAGAACAAAAGGAATATCAGATGAGACCTCATGTGCTTTTGGTACTGACAGTTATGCAAGTAGCATTTGTTTCCTAATTTCTGTGTTGCGGTAGTTGTAGTGCTGAGTCTCAAACCTTGAAACTCTTACCTGGGACTACAGGTAACAGCAGAAGGAGCCCTTGGTAATGGAAAAGAAAACAAAACCAGTTAAATGAAATGTAAAAAAGCCACAAAACTTTTGTTGTGTTGTCCCTGTAAAACACTTGTCAGTCAGTGCAGTAGTCAATCATCTGTTCTTACCAGCAAGAACAGGCCAAGGTCCATCTGAGAGCAGACTTTGGAGTCTCTTAATTTAACACAAGCAAGACTTAATCTGTACAGAAAATGTGCTTTCAGGATCTTTAAAATCGCACAAAGAAGCAGGAAAGGGAGGGTGAAAACCAGTGTGGTTTTGTGCTCAGCCCAGTGCTGGAGAAGAGGGGTTACCTGGTGTGTTAGAAACCACCGCTGCACCTACTTGGCAGTCTCAGACCAGGCATCCCGATTTCCCTGTTTTGCAAACAAACTGTTGTTTTCAAGCTCCAGGTGTTTCTGTTAACAGCTTCTGTGTGAACTCGGTTTATCCTGGTTTGTTTCTTCACCAGGTCATTTGGGGTGGTTTTGTGGGAGCTGCTCACGGGAGAGATCCCCTACAAGGACGTGGACTCTTCGGCCATTATCTGGGGAGTGGGCAGTAACAGCCTCCACCTTCCAGTCCCTTCCACCTGCCCAGATGGCTTCAAAATCCTCATGAAGCAAACCTGGTAAGAGCCTGAACCCCACCCAGCACTGACCTAGGGCTGGCTCCCAGTGTGAAAGGCAGGGTGGGAGTGTGAAACCCAGAGCAGAGGGCTCTTAGATACTCTCACGCTTGTCCTGAGAGCAATAATCTTTATCATTTTGGGTTCTGCTTCCTTGTGGCAGCAGGCTTGGGCCCCAGGACATCTTCAGGAGCCTTCACGGAGGGTGTTGCTTTGCTGTAGCAAAGTAGGGGATGAAAGGTGGCTCTGTGGGAAGACAAAAGCAGCTGGAAGGAAAGTAGGGGTAAAATTCCTTGAGGCCACATCCAGAGTGAAGGGAACTGATTTTTCACTCTGAAACCCCCTTGTAAGCAACTGCCTTTTGCACTGGGCAAAGAGAAATACGAGCTTTCTGTCTGGAACATAGATTTTCCAGGTTCAGACATGGGAAATGCTTTCAGTTTCCTCCATGTACCAGCATAGAGTTGAAAATCTTTTGTCCTGGGTTTCACATTAATGCTTTGTCTTTGTAATTACATCTCGATGCAGTGTAAAAGGTCAGCTTGAGCAGCTCTGTACAACAGAGAGTACCTACAAACACTTGTATCCCCACCTAGTGGAAGGAGCTGGTTGGTAGGGGAGAGGAGGCTCAAGAAGCTGCTCTTGCCCTGTGCAAGGTGGATTCAGTCCTGAAACTCAAGTGCTGGTCCTTTTTCTCAAAAATCCAAATGTTTTTGTACTTGTCTGTGGCCTTAAGGGCTGTTCAGTACTCAGGCACGTGCTGTGTGACAGCTCACAGACCTTTAGTGCTCAGAAGCACCCAAATGTAAGTTTTTGTTTCTACTAGCCTGAGTCTTCCCATTACAAAGTGTGGAAATTGATGGGACAACAAACCGAAGGATGTTTCTTCTNGGCTGGCAGCCCCCATCCCTGACTCCAGAAGAGCCGGAGGGGCTGACAGTGCTGATCCCTCACTCCAGAAGAGCTGGAGGGGCTGGCAGCCCCCATCCCTGACTCCAGAAGAGCCGGAGGGGCTGACAGTGCTGATCCCTCACTCCAGAAGAGCTGGAGGGGCTGGCAGCCCCCATCCCTGACTCCAGAAGAGCCGGAGGGGCTGACAGTGCTGATCCCTCACTCCAGAAGAGCTGGAGGGGCTGGCAGCCCCCATCCCTGACTCCAGAAGAGCCGGAGGGGCTGACAGTGCTGATCCCTCACTCCAGAAGAGCTGGAGGGGCTGGCAGCCCCCATCCCTGACTCCAGAAGAGCCGGAGGGGCTGACAGTGCTGATCCCTCACTCCAGAAGAGCTGGAGGGGCTGGCAGCCCCCATCCCTGACTCCAGAAGAGCCGGAGGGGCTGACAGTGCTGATCCCTCACTCCAGAAGAGCTGGAGGGGCTGGCAGCCCCCATCCCTGACTCCAGAAGAGCCGGAGGGGCTGACAGTGCTGATCCCTCACTCCAGAAGAGCTGGAGGGGCTGGCAGCCCCCATCCCTGACTCCAGAAGAGCAGGAGGGGCTGGCAGCCCCCATCCCTCACCTCACCCTGGCTGTTGCTGGTTTGTTCCAGGCAGAGCAAGCCCCGGAACCGTCCGTCCTTCCGGCAAACGCTGATGCACCTGGACATCGCCTCTGCTGATGTGCTGGCTACTCCTCAGGAAACCTACTTCAAATCCCAGGTACCTGCGGAAAGGCTGTAGCCTCTGAGTGCTGGAATTGGCTCCGAGGATCTGGTTTTGGAGGGTTCATTGAGTACAGCAAGTCTGGGTCCATGATTTGAGTTTGATTCTTGGGGAGGAGCAACCTGATGGGTGTTTGAAAATCTTTTACCCAAACTTTCCCAAGCTGAAACTTCTGCTGCAGGAACCAGGGCTTCAAGGGGCAAATAGAGTATCTCCCTAGACAGGTATCATCATGGAGCTTCCCAAATCATGAGCCTTTCTGCTTATTTTCACAGGGATAGAAAATGTTCTCTTAGGACAAAAAGATCTCCTGAAACATAAAAAAAAAAATATTTCTTAGAAAATGCAGATATGTTTTAAGTTCTCTATTTGGAGCACAAAATTGTAAATACCATTTGAAAATGCTGGCACTAAATGTCCTGCAGCGTTGTTACCCAAAATAATTCAGCTAACAAAAACACATTCTCATCTGCAAGTTGTAATTTTCTGCAAACACAAGAACATGGCCCAAGAGTTTTTCTGTGGTGCACCCACAGATCCCAGTTCTTTGTAAATAGCTAAAAGCAAATTGCTTTCCTAGGCTGAATGGAGAGAAGAAGTGAAGAAACATTTTGAGAAAATTAAAAGTGAAGGAACTTGTATCCACCGGCTGGATGAAGAATTGATTCGCCGTCGAAGAGAAGAGCTGAGGTCTGTTCCCAGCCCTTTGTGCTCACTGTTTGCTTTCCCATCCAGTCTTCCCTTCCCCAGCTAAATGAGCCTCCATGTTGTCCTCACAGGCCTCCTGACTCTTTTTATTCTCCTGTTGTACTGAGGTTCCCCAAACAGGACCCAGTATTCCTGGAGGTATAAATTTGGGCAGCTTAAATTCCTTGTGAACCCAGAAACCAAAATTCCACTGGGCATGGCCTAGGCCGTGAGCACTGCTGGGCTGATGGGAAGCTGGAGAGAGGCAGTGGGAATTGCCCCTGCTCTCAGGCAGTTTGCTCCAGGTAATGTGGCAAAGGCTTGGGTGCTCCCCAGGGAAGATTTCTGCCTGAGATTTGGTGTTCATGGTGACAGCTACAGGTACCTGAAGCAGGCACATCCACCTCCGTGGGAAGTCCATCCTGAGGTTGCCCGTGAGCTTTCTCTGCCCCAATTCTTTCTTTGGGTTAGTTATTCCAGAGAAGTGAACATCCTTCCTATGAACAGCCCACTGAAATGCATTTTGAACCTTAGACCAACTTAAAAATGAAAGCAGAAGGTTTATTAAAAGAAGGGAAAGTGTTTCCTGCTGTGATACAAATTTTCAAATACAGTGGACAGAGAAACATAAAACTCTAGGAAGCAGTTCTGTGTCAAACCTGAGGAGCCAAAGGGGCCCTTGGCCAGGCAGTTTGATGCGGTGGTTGTTCAGTGTTCCCTGTCCCCAGGGAGCTCTGGGTGGTCACGTCTTTCAGCTGGGGTTGCATTTGGCTTCTGCAGCTGTCCTGGAGCTGTGGGGACACCCTGCTGTTAATGGAACACAGACCATGACTCCTTTCCTGTTTCTGCAGAGGCTGGTTTAGCCCCTTCTCTGTGCAAACAGGATGAGCAGGGCTTGGCCAGAGGGCTCCTGGGTGCCTGTGAGGCATTTGCATTTCTCTTCTAGGGAGAAGTGTTGCTACTCTCTCAAGGCTGGTAAACACTTTCTAAACCAGAGATTACCATGATTTGTTGCTGTGTCAGGCTCTTAAATCATTCACTGTGAGCTGCATCTGGGCTTCAGTGCAGTACAGCTGGCAAATTTGACTTTTAAAAAAGGCCTTTTCCCTAAGCACCTGTGCTTCTCCTCATTCTCTTCTCTTGGTGCATGGCAGTCAGACTGGAATAAAGCCTTTTCTGCCTTTCAGACACGCGTTAGATATCCGTGAGCACTACGAGAGGAAGCTGGAACGAGCCAATAACCTGTACATGGAGCTCAGCGCCATCATGCTGCAGCTGGAGGTGCGGGAGAAGGAGCTCATCAAGTACGTGTCTGGGGATGGTGACGTGCACGTGGCAGGCTGCACACAGGAGAGCAGAAACAGTGCTTCATTCCTAAACTGGACAGTGGGACTGGAGGTTTAGTGTCCCCTGGCAAGGTTAGGGAATTGCTGGCCAGCAGGGAGAGATCCCTCAGGAGTGAATTCCTGCAGAGCACGGTCAGTGGTGACTGACTGGGAGAAAGGCACCTTCCCGTTCGGTGCTGGCATCCTTTGGCCATGTGTGAAGGGAAGGGCAGTGCTGCTCCTGGACTGTGTGCCAGGGTCCTGTCCTGTGCCTGATGCCTGCAGGAGGAATTCAGCAGTGTCCCTGTCCCTTCCCAGCAGGGCAGGTTGTGTTGCACCCAGCCATGGCTGGGAATCCGGCACGCAGAGCGTTCTCTGCAGAGCCAGCAGGAGCAGCAGGTGGAGAGAAAGACAACTGATGTAGTTTCTTTTTTTTTTTCTTTCCCTGATGTTTCAGGAGGGAACAAGCAGTGGAAAAGAAATACCCTGGGACTTACAAACGCCACCCAGTCAGACCAATAATCCACCCCAATACAGTGGAGAAGTTGATGAAGAGGAAAGGGGTCTCCCATAAACCAGGCAGCCAGACCAAACGGTGAGACGCAACAACGCAGTCCTGTGCCAGAGCCAGTGGTAGATCCCCACTGGGATCAGCAGGCAGTTTCGTCCCTTTGAGCCTGATGAAATGCAGGGTGGGACAAAGGGGTGTTCACACTTGGGCCTGGTCCGATCCTCTGAACCGTAATTGTTTAATTACCTTGAGGTAAAAGGGATGAATCCTGCCATCCCTGCCACCTCTCTGGAAGCACAGAATCAGAGGATATGTGGGTTGAATGAATGAATGAATGAGTTGTTGGTCTGTGTGATTTTTGAGCAGATGATGGTGCTTGGACAGGAGGTATCTCATGTGTTTTCTCAAATTCCCAACTCTCCGGGTAGTTAGATCATCCTTGACTTGGATGGGAATAAGCAGGGCAAGGGATTGTGGGAATCAGCCAGGCCTCAGGAAGGATGGATTCATTGTTGAGGAATTAATCTGGGATTTGAGATTTGGGAATTCATGCTGTCCTTTCCATTATTTCTCTTCTGCATGACTTTTACATAGTGAGATTTTTTTCTAGAGGAGTTGTCTTAGTCCTTACTTCTTGGGGATTTCCAGGAGTTAGTCCTGATTACCAGTGAATAATCACTTCTGAATTAATCTCCCCACATGGCTCTGAGATGAGCAGCCTGATCACCACCACTGAACATGCACGGAGTGAGAGGCGTGCTCTACCCCAAGGTCCTGGGAGGGAGCTATTTTGGGAGCATCAAAACAAGAGCGGAAGAGGAGAGTGTGTGACAGCTATTGGAAAAAACCAGCAAGAAGGGAGTGTAGAGAAGGATGGGCTGAACGGAAAGGACGCTGAGTGGAGAGAATCACAGGGACCAAAATGCAGGAGTCAAGCAGCTGAAGGGGATTTAGGAATTTTAGATTTTAGGAAGCAGAGTGTCCTTCTGGCTCCAGCTGCCTCTTCATCCTGGCTCTGGGCCGGTGTCACTTCTTTGTTTGTGGCTTGATGTGTAACTTCTCCTCTCTGTCTCCCAGGCCAGATCTGCTGAAGTCAGAGGGCATACCCAGCACAGAAGCAGCATCCAACAGCTCCCCAGTCTCAGGAAGCCCCAAGATGTCAACCCTGGGTGGCAAAAGCCGGTACCGCAGCAAGCCGCGGCACCGCCGGGGGAACAGCAAAGGCAGCTACAACGAATTTGCAGGGATCTTGAAAAACCAGCCAGCGCAGGACGATGCCCCCCAACCCGCCCCTGCCCACCCTCCCCACGCCCCCGGAGCGCCGCAGCAGCCCGGCCACGGTCCCCACGGGCAGCACTCGCGGCTGCACGCCCACGGGCAGGACATTGCCACCTGCGCCAACAACCTGCGGTACTTCGGCCCCGCGGCCGCGCTGCGCAGCCCCCTCAGCAACCACGCCCAGCGCCGCGTGTCCGGTTCCAGCCCCGACCTCATCTCCACCGCCATGGAGGCCGACTCCCGCCGCGGCCTGGACAGCCAGGACGGCACGGCCGAGCGCTGGCAGTGCTGCCAGGCCGACCCCTACGACCCCTGCCTGCAGTGCAGGGACGAGGACAGTGGCCAGGCGCAGATGGCGTCTCTGGAGCCGGGGGGGAGCTGTCCCCAGTCCCCGGTGTCCGCGTCCCTCTACGAGAGCGCGCAGTTCATGGAGAAGCTGGAGGAGCAGGGCACGGCGGCGTCCGCCCTGGGCACTCCCCAGCACATGGCTTCCTCAGGGCTGCCTTGCAAAGCAAGATCCCTCCAAAAGGTGAGAACGGAGCACTGGGCTTTGGAGATGTGGTTTTGGTAGTGCCTGGTTCTGTTACGTGCGGTTTCACCAATTTTGGTTTGAGTTGAAACTTCTTCTACTGAATTTTTGATGTTGGAACAGTCTCAAAATGCTTTCAAGCCTTTCTCCAAAGGAAGGATAAATGCATTCTTTAAATTGGTCTGTAATATCACAGAAGAAACTCACTGTAAGAGTTTCTTTGAGAATCTGTGGTGCTGCAGTGTCTCAGAGGAAAAATTCAACATTTGCCACGGTCTTGAGGACATCCCTTTTGCTGCACCTGCCAGAAATTGTCCCCCTGCACTGAAAGTCGTAGTTCTCCTGTATTTTGAGAAGATTTTGCAAGAGTAAAAAAGAGGTTATGGCAGAGTTGTACAGAACCAGCTCTTTTTTCCTCCTGCTCCCATCCAGGTGGTGAGACAAGTAAGAACCAGTCTGAGTTCAAAGAGGAAGAAAACTGAGCCTGGCTGGAAAAGTCAAGGAAAAGCATAATTACCAGATCAAGAGTGTTGTTTGGCCCCAGCATAGAGGGAGTTGGACCTTGTAAGACAAGGGGATGGGATGAGATAAAGGCTGAATCTGAATGAGAGGCTGACCGGTTGGATAGGGTAGAAGGAGGCTGTAAAAAACAACAGTGTGGGGGTAGATTTGGATGGGAGAGGAGAATAAATCAAATCCCAGGTTCTCCTGGTGGTGAAACCCATTGGCAAAGGCTGTGTCATCCTCCATCCTGCTCTATTGATGGGCCACTGTGGAAGAGGGTAAAGCCAAGAGTGCCAAATCAGCTCAATAATTTATGTGGGTTTCCATGTGATACTAATTACTCGATTTGCTTCAGTGAGAATCTGGAACATTCTGTACTCCATGCCTGCTGAAATACTCCAGTGTATTTCCAGTCAGTCACTCCAGATTGGGGAATGGCAGCCTCGAGGCTGCTGAAACAACCCCTTGGTAAGGCAGTGTCTGAGTCAGTGTTCTGACACACAGGCTGTTTCCTGGTCTAGGTTCCTGCAGCCTGTTGGCACAGTGACTTTGTCCTGGAGGACCAAGGGTCAGCCCTGTCTGAGCTTCCCTAGGTGTGACACCCTTTTGTCCTTGTTTCTGCCAGAGCGGGGACGAGTCGTCAGAAGAGGAGGAGGGCGAAGTCGACAGTGAAGTGGAGTTTCCTCGTAGACAAAGGTAAAAGGTGAATTCACTCTAATCTCTCCTTTGTGCAACAAAACTGAGGAGGAGAACTCTCCCAGCAGCTGCACACCAGCACTGAAATGGGGGAAGGTGCTGGCAGAAGAACAGAATCCCATTCGCTGTGTCCTGTCCACCCTCAGCTGGTCCCTCCTGTCCACTCGCTGTTCCAGCCCCTCTGAGATGTTCTCCCTGGCCCAGCTTTCCTGCTGCAGGCTGTTTGAGCACACCTTGGTCACACTTGATGACGTTTCTCTGCCTCTATAAATGAGCTGCTGCATCTGTTTCACGAGGATCAGGTTTAGTGGATGTGGGAACCCTTTGTGGCTCTTCCCAGTGTTCTTTATTAAATGTTGCTGCAGTGGGGAAGACTCCAGCTCAGCACCTTTGCGACTGAATTCAGATAAGATTGCAGAGCTGAGCGACAACAGCAGATCAGATTTGATGGTGTTGCCTGTAAAATGAGACTTAGGGGGAGTGTTCCTCCATAAGCCTGGGGAACAGCAGGATTTACAGTCCTGTGCCCAGGAAAGACAGCGTGGGGCTTTAAAGCAGCTGCTTGAAGTGCAGAAGTGATCCAGTAGGCCAACAGGTTAAAGGTTTGATTCAAAGGAGCAGAGAGGAAAATAAATGATTATCTGTTGTTGTGTGCATCCACAGCACACCTGAAGCTTAAATCCTAATGCCCCCTTCGTTGCCCCAGCACAGAGAGCACGGCAAAGTTTGGAAAGGTACTGAGAAGTGTGACGAGAGTGGTTAGGGATGGTTTCCATAGAAGAAGAGGTTAAATCCATGTAAAATGTTTCTCTAGCCGGAGGAGAGGCAACACTGGAGGTGCATGAAATTGTAATTTATGTGGAGAAAATAGACAAGGAATGATTCTTCACATTCATGTTAGGGGCAGCCAGTGAAGCAAACAGGGCTTTAAAATGAACAAAAGGAAGTGATATTTCCATCCAGAACATTTTCAGATGTGGATCTCATGTCAAGGTGTGCTGTGGAAATCAGACCATGAAGAGCCTTAAGTGTAGAATTTCTGGAGTGTGGATCCATCAGGGAGTGTTGGCATTGTCATCTGGGTTTGAGCTTCCACTCAGAAGTCAGATCTGCCGAATGGCACAAACCAGGAGGAGATGCCAGGAGACAATGGGCTCTGTGTGCATGCCCTGTACTCATCCTTCCCCCAGGTTATTCCTTCCTGCCTGGGGCTGAAGGCAGAATGCTGGGCTGGATGAGTTGTGTGACTCTGTGCGATGTTTCCTCTGTGATTTGCTAACCTGGAGAATCAGGAGGACAAATTGCCTGTTCCATGTGATGCCCAGTTGTGGGTCTCCTGGCATGTTCCCTCCACTGACATGATGCCCCACTGCTGCTGAATCCTGGCACGAGGCCAGTCAAGTAACTGTGAGCTTATTTCTGGAGTGGATGTTCCTAAATCCTGCCTGGCTGTTGGGATGGCTGCCAGGTGATGCAGGCATTCCCAGGTGAGTTTAGCTTGAGCCCCTTGCCTTCCTTTAGGAAACGCACTGTCAAAGAAAAATATGCACCAGGGCAGATCAGCTAATATGGACCTATCAGACAGGACCAAATAAGAATAAATGGATTTAAAAATGCAGGTCTTCAGCTGAATCATTCAGAAGGGGTAGAATTCTGTGGCTCCAGGATGTGGAAGGCACTCACAAGGCCTAGGGTGGCAGAGCAGTGCACACAGCACCCACGGAGCTCCCTGTGAATGTGATCCAAGGTGAACACTGCACTTCTCTCCCGCTTTGCAGACCCCACCGCTGCATCAGTAGCTGCCAGTCCTACTCGACCTTCAGCTCCGAGAACTTCTCGGTGTCGGACGGAGAGGAGGGGAACACGAGCGACCACTCGAACAGCCCGGATGAGCTGGCCACCAAGCTGGAGGACGAGCTGGCTGAGAAGCTGGAGGACATGTTGTCCCAGACTCCAGAGATCCCCATTGAAATCTCCACGCAGTCGGACGGGCTCTCGGACAAAGAGTGCGCTGTGCGGAGGGTCAAGACTCAGATGTCTCTGGGCAAACTTTGTGCAGATGAACACAGCTGTGAGGTGAGTTGGTTATCCCCTTGTCCTTCCGCTCAGTGGAAAAGAATTACGTAATGTTATGGAGAGGAGTGCAAGGGCCAGAAAGCTGGAACGCTGCCCAGGAAGTGCTGTGGTAGGTGTACTACAGAAAGCAACTGCTGCAATACCCAATCTTCCTCCTGCTTGGAGAAGAGTGGGCGGGGAAAGCAGCACAAACAAGGCTGAACATAATGTGCTGGTCAAGATGAGTGTGATTTTGGGAGGCCATCTGATTTGCTGTTGCATTTTAAGTGGGATAAAAATAGATAATGAGATGGAGCGGATATAAACTGCCTCAGACACATCCATCGGCTGCCTTGCTGACAAAGCTGGAATGATTTTCTTCCTTTCACTGCCTTTCAAGTGTTTGGTAGGGGTAGGGCAGAGCCTGCTGCACCATCTCCTCATAGCCCTGTGTGTGGGAGTGCTCTGAGCGGGTATTTCTGTGCTGTCCTCTCTCTGAGGAGACAAAAGTGACCTTTGGTGGGGCAGTCGTGTGCGGTGCCCTCTCCGTGTGTGCCACTCTCCTCCTCTGCGGGTGGTGACCTTCGCCTGGCTGCTGTGACATGTGTGAGTGATGTGCAGTACAGGAATGGTGCTCAGATCTCCCTCTTTCCTTCTGTCTTGCAGAACCCACCGCAGTTTGGAGAATCAGACTGTGACTCTTCCGAAGGGGAGTGTTCTGATGCCACGGTCAGGACCAATAAGCCCTGCAGCTCTGCTACTTGGTAATACAGATATCCCCCAAAGCTTCCTGGTACTGGCATTTTGATTTCCCTGAGATTCCGCTTCATTCCCCTTCATCACACTTTATAGGAAGAGAAGATGCTTCTCCTTCCCACCCCAGGAGTGATTTGCAATAACCTGAATCTCTGGAAAATGTCCAAATGAAATTAATTCTCTTTGAGCATTTCAATCAAGAATGGCAGGGATGTATTTTATTGAATAATCTAGTTACTGTAACATGGATATTTATTTTTTTGACATTTTAACACTTTTTACTGTAAAGAGTGGATTGTATTTATAGACACACAGACTTGTTGCAAAAAAAAAAATGTTCAGAAAGCAAGCACACTACGGAGAAACATCCTGGGAGTCCTGCCTGGACAGCTTTGTGTACAGATGTGGGGGATTCTCTTGCTGCTTGCACAGGGGACCAGGCCTCGTGGCCGTGAAGATTGGAGAACAGATCAAGAAAACGAAACCGCTCAGTCTTACCAAATGAGGAAAAGCAGAAAAAGACCTGACTGTAGGGTCACCTGTGAACAAAGTGTTTTCAGTATAACCAGCAGGGTCATTTTTAATCAGAAGGTGGACATGTTCCTGGAGAAAACTGGTACTGAGGTGCTAACATCCAGGGTCTTCTGAGTCGATACATCCCCAGGAATGTAATGGTGGGTTTTATTTTAAGGATTTTTAGTTTCTTTTTTTAATCAGCATTTTGTTGTGACATCCTGCAAATGTATTCTAACCTCATCCTCTCAAGAATTGGTATCAGAGCACTTCTTACCGCCGTCCTTGCTTTACTCTGGCAATGTCAACCTCCAGCTGAGCAGGGAGACCTCTCTCAGATGCAGCGTGCCATTTCCCAGTTTACTTCCTCCTCTTACCTCCTGTCTGTTTCAGTCAGTCAGAGAAATCAATCAGCTCAGTGTTGGCCAAGCAAGGACTTGCAAAGCACGGAAAGCACATTCCGCAGAGCCCAAGCACTTCTGGGGAGGACACTGGAGACGCCTGGACGGGACCGGGAGAAGCAGCCTCTCACCTACAGCAGCACCGAGAACCAGCACAGAGCTGTGTGTTGAGGGAGAAGACTTGGAATCGCTGGCCTGGCTAAGAGCATCAGCCCTGCTCTGTCTCCTTACTCACTGTACATTCTTGGAAGCATTAGCAGCTGCCTGCCCTTCCCGGCGGGCCTCGTGCAGGGAATCTGGACATGGCCGTGGCGTGGCTGTGGCTCGGGTGTGCCCCGAGGCCTCTGTTTCTCCTCCAAGCTGAAACTCTGCAGGTGCAAGTGAGGATAGTATTGGTATGTGACAGGCCAAGGCATTGGCAGATAAGAAAAATTTGTTTTCTGGTAGAACTCATAGTGCCTTCCCTTCAAACACTACTCTTCTAAAACAATATTGAAAGAGAACAAAACGATGGAGCACGTTCCCCCCCCTTCCTTAGTTGATGTCCCCCTGCAAGATCTCTCGCTCTGCCCTTCCCAGTGTGCTGGCTGGCACGGCCAGACGGAGGTGAACGGCAGCAATGGACCATGGACAGGTACTTCTGTTGCTTTGTTTGTTTACATTTTATGTTAAAATATTGGTTTGAACTTAACTGTGGTAATTTATAGCCTCATGGCAAAGTGAAGGAAAATGTCTTACTTATATAGAGAGCAGTATTGTATGAGTTAAATTATCCCATATTTTAAAATTTTTGTAGCTGGACTACAGACAGATCTTAAGTTATGATGTTATTTTATTATTTATTATCATTTCTGTAGATCAGAAGGTTGGCTTCACCGCTAGCACAATTGTAATCTCCGTGTGTGACGTTACCTTCTCCCCGCTCGCCGGAGGGGTGGGAGCAGGGCTGGGCTCGGTGGCTGTCAGGAGTTCTGCCTCTCGTCATTTCCAGGGATGCTGTCACGCCGGGGCAGGGAACAGGGAGGGGTGGATGGCTGCAGGCAGGCTCCTCATGGGCACAGCTGCAGTTTGCTCACAGTGCTGGGGGTCGGCAGCCGCTGGGCTGGTGGGAGTGTTGGGAGGGTGGTCAGGGAGTGAGTGGCTTTTGAATTGATCACAAAGTGAGTAACTGTGACAAGGTTCCTTGGCCAGAGCGTCCAAAAGCAGATCAGGGAGGAGGGCAGCTGCCCTGGCCAGTGGGTCCATGTGCTGGATCACCCAGGCAGGACCAAACAGGCTCCTGGAGAGGGAGTGACCCGCTCACCCTGCTCTGCGCAGAGGCAGAATCCCGTGAGGAGTGCAGTTCTTTCCTGGCTCCTCTCCTCTCTCTTCCCACCCCTCATTTCTCCTCCCCGATGTTCTTCGTCTCTCAGCCAGTGGCAGGAGGAGTCAGTAGGGCCAGAGATGGCTTTGCTGTCATGGTGTGAGGGGTTTGGTGGTGCAGATGGTTACTCAGGAGACTGGAGGCCGAGGTGTGGGAACTGAGCGGTGGAGAACTGCGTGCACATAACACACTGTGGTGTGAAGAGAGGGGGAGAATGCCACTGGGTGTCACCAGCAGAGGATGCCAAGCCCTGTGCCACTGGGGAGACTCTGCTCCGACCTGGCAGGCTCCGGGAGACCCATGGGCAGCACTGGTATCCTTGGGCAGTGCCACAGGCAGCCCCAAAGCAGAGCTGCTCCAGCTCAGGCCTGTCACTGTCCCCAGGGTGTCCAGCCCGTGGTGATCCAGTCCCTGACCAACAGATTCCGGAGGGGTTTGGGTACCTGTGGTCTCTGCATAGGCTCCACCACGGGATGAAGCTCCACTGGGCTTGCAGAGCTTTGGTGTATGGGATTTTCGGACCCTTCCGGGCCAGCTGTCCTGCGTGTGTGCTGATCTCTCCCCATCCCTGCCTGGGGACAAGCCAGTCTGTTCTGCAGCCTGGGCAAGCAGAGCTGCCCGCTCCAGGCTGCTCTGTTCTCCTCACAACCCCGGTCATTGCACTGTTGCAGTCCAGCGTTGCTGCTCCCACCCGCTGCCCCCGACGCTGCATCCCTCTGGGAATGCCACCAGTGCAGCCCCTTGCCCTGCCCTTGGAAGTGTCACCCCAGCCTCCCCTGCACACACGTCCCATGGCCTTGCTGTGTGCGGGCAGAGCTGGCTCAGCACACCACATTCCCGGGATGGCTGCTGTCAGTTCTGGGGGGTTCTGTGGGATTTTTCTGAGGGACACCCCCCTGGGATTGCACAGCCCGTCCCCTCAGCACTGTATGGGCGCCTCTGCAGTGGCTCCTCGCACCTCCTCTCCTGGCAGGCTCTGGGGCTGAGGTGTAAGTGGGCCTGCTTGCTCCTCGTAGTAACACCGCATTCCAGGGCTGGGGTCCGTGTGGGTTCCCTTTCCAGCATCCTGAGTACCCTGATCCAGTTCTCATGGCTGCTGACAGCTCCTGAACACTAGCCTAGATTTTCTCCCAGAGCTGAATGTTGCCCTCCCCACTGTCGTGTTCAGTACCCATTTCATCTTGGCCCTGTCCAGTAGTGTTCATCCCCTCCTCCCTGCTCTGTGGATTCCTGAGACAAACTTGATTTTTTTTTGTATTGACCAGTGTACAGTGATGGAAACAAGAATGACTATCAAAGCAAACAATGCATGGAATAAAAAGCCAGTGTACTTCAATGCTGCAGGCTGGTCTGGTGATCTGGGAGCGGGTTCTCATGGACTTGGGACGATGTCATGAAGCCTTGCTCTGGGCTCTCCCATCTGCCCCCTTCCATACCAGGGAGGGTACCTTATCCTCCCAATGGATCTCCTCACGGAGCGCAAACACCAAACCCCAAGAGCAGAGTGTCATCCCTGGGGGAGGAGGGTGGTGAGGCTCTGGCACAAGTTGTTCAGAGAAGCTGTGGCTGTCCCTGGATCCCTGGCAGTGTCCAAGGCCAGGTTGGATGGGGCTTGGAGCAACCTGGGATAGTGGGAGGTGTCCCTGCCATGGGGTGAAACAAGATGGGCTTTAGGATCCCTTCCAACCCAAACCATTCTGGGATTCTACATTCTCCAGCAACTGGGACACAGCCCCCCTCTCTATTTGGAACCCTCCTTGTTATTCAGGAGCAAATGTGTGGGTTTCAAGGTACTTTTCAAGGACAAATCCCTGCCAGTCAGGCACATCCATTCCCGTTCTTTTTCCCTTTAGTGTTTCTGGAGAGCAGCAGCCACTGGCAGACCAGAGGAGCAATCTCAAGTGTTCTGACATGACTGATTCAGGCAGCTCAAACCCTGCGCATTTTGCTGCAGGATGTGCTGGTTTAACATGGCAATCAAAGAAGAATCTTCTACAGCTGCACCCTAAAACACCATTATTTTCTCAACTTGGTGCTTGTACAGCTGCACTGGAGCACAGGGCTCATCATTTTAGGCCAAAAATGCTAAATCTGTCTGGAGTTGGAGGGAGCAGGGCCTGCCTACTGCCCCCAGGGCTGTGCTTGGCTGGTGTTCCACAGCTGGGCTCTGGTTTGCCTTCCTCACAGGATGCCAGTAATCCTCTTTTTACTCCCCACAGCCTCAGCCATGCAGGAAACGGATTTAAATGAAACAGGCAAATTAACCGAGTGTTCACAAAGCCCCTGTATCTCTCTCTCTCCGTGCAGGTACATGCACAGGTAAACATTCATTAAAAATAAGAACTGACACCTCCTCTGAGATGAGAAGGACGATTAAAAATTGCCACTGTCCTTGGTGGCACAGAGCATGCAGAATGTAACCCCTGGGAACAGAGTCCTGCAGCTTTTACCCCAAAACTGGGGCACGTGAGCCATCACAAGCTCTTTTTGCCATTGAGTGTCTGAGCTTGCTTGTCCCCATCCAGCTTCAGGTGTTTCTTGCTGTATCTCTTGATGAGGGTCCCTGGGATCAGCGCTGCCACAGCCATGGCCAGCAGCTTGAGCAGCGTGTCCCAGGAGAAGATGGCATCCAGAGAGGTGATTTGGGACAGAATGGCCCCTGTCTGCACACAGATGAAATTATATGGTGTAAGACCTGAAGGAAGCAGAGCAGAAAAAAGCAGCTGTTAGTACCCCCTTAGGGAAAATTAGCTCAAATATGCCCAAGGCCAGACAGAATCACAGAATTGTTAGGGCTGGAAGGACCTCTGGAAATCATCCAGTCCAACTCCACCTTGCTAAGGCAGGGTCACCCAGAGCAGGTGACACAGGAATGTGTCCAGGGGAATTTGGGATGTCTCCAGAGAAGGAGACTCTGTGCCCTCCCTGGGCAGCTGTTCCTGTGCTCTGCCACCCTCCATGGAAAATTCTTCCTCAGGCTGAGGTGGAACTCAGTGTTTTAATGTATCCATTACACAGACACAGGGGTCTGTGCTTGTAGCAGAAAGAACCAGGTGGAAAACAAAATTCGCAGCACTGGGTACACCTGCTTACAAAATCCCCGAGGGCAGCACTGAGGAAAGAGACCAAGGGTCAGAGTCCCAGCTCTGCCCTCCCTGGCTCAGCCAAGAGCAGCAGTGTCACACTGTCCCCTCAGGCTGTGTCCCCAGGCCTTACCGATGAGGACGGAGAGGAAGAACTGGGACATGGGGATGTTTAAAATGGGAGCTGAGAGGTTCAGAAACCAGTTTGGCGTCATGGGGAACAGCCTCAGGAACAGCAAGAAGAAAAATAAGCAGTTCCTGTTCTCTTCTACCTGCCAAGAGAAACGCCCCACATTATTCCTGCTCCTCAGACAGCAGTAACATTCAAACGGCCACGACACTGGAGTGAATTTAAGTTTTCTTCCAACACGCCGCAGCACAACATCAGTTCAGAACTGATGGAAAGCAGCAATATTTCGTAGGTATGAGAGCCTAATGGTGAGCCAGCCCTCAAAGAAGGGATGGAAATGGCATCTCACCTGAACGAGAGATCAGGAAGTCAAGAGCAGAACCACCTCCAGTGTACAACACAGCATGGGATAGATGGAGGCAGTTCTGGAGCACAGGGGCTTCCCAAACACTCCTTCATTTCATGTCTGGTTTTCCTTAGGATCTGGGCTTTTCCTGGCAGCCCCTTTGCCAGCAGGCTTGCTCCAAGAGAGCAGCCTGCTCCCGCCCTCAGCAGGCCTGATGCATCCCCTGCACACGCTCGTTTTCACTGTCACCCCAAGAGCAGCCTGGGTGTCAGCAGCACCACCAGCTCTTACCTTCCCTTGCAGCAGAGCCACCTTCTCAGGGAAGAAGTGGACGATGAGTTGCTTGCCAAACGCTGCAGAGAGCAGGTAGCAGAGCGTGGCTCCCACAGACGTGAGCACTGAGCACAGCACCAGCCCCGTCCATGGCCCGAAGAGTGCTCCAGCCAGGACATTCTGTGGGGACAACATGGAGTGAGGCCCTGGGGACCTCGTGAGTCACAGAACCACAGAATTGTCAAGGTTAGAAAGGACCTCTGGAGATTATCCTGTCCAAACCCCCTGCCAAGGCAGGGTCACCCACTGAAGGTGACACAGGAACAGGTGGGTTTGGGATGTCTCCAGAGATGGAGACTGTGCCCTCCCTGGGCAGGTGTTCCAGTGGTCTGCCACCCTCCATGGAATGAAGTTCTTCCTCATATCGAGGTGAAACTTCTTGTGTTTTAGTTTATGGCCGTTGCTGGGCACCACTGAGCAGAGTCTGGCACCATCCTCTGACACCCCCTGGAGATATTCATATGTATTAATGAGATCCCCTCTCAGTCTGCTCCAGACTAACTAGGCCCAGCTCCCAGAGAGATCTCAGAGAGATCTCAGAGAGATACGTCAGCTGCACCTCTTTGTGCCCTCTACTGGACCCTCTCCTCCTTGTTTCTCTTGTCCTGAGGAGGCCAGAACCGGCCCTGGCACTCCAACTGTGCCTCAGCAGGGCTGAGCAGAGGGGCAGGATCACTCCCTGACCTGCTGGCAACGCTCTTCCCAGGGCACTCCAGGATCCCACCGACCCTCCCGCTCCTCAGGGCAGATTATCCACCAACACCCCCGGATCCTTCCCAGCAGAGCCGCTCTCCAGCAGCTCAGCCCGTACTGGTGCTGAGGGTCACTCCTGCCCAGGCGCTCCTCCTGCCCGATCCGTGAGTCCCCGGCCCCTCGCCGCCGCTGCCCGTACCAGGAGGCTGGAGCCGGGGATGGCGAAGCTCTGCTTGTACAGGTACGCGCCGCAGAACAGGGCCAGCGCCGCGCCACGGTGCTGCCGCTCGTAGTCCCGCAGCGCCTCGGCCAGATCCCTCAGCTCCTCCAGGTCCGCCGGGAACCGCAGCGCCCTGCGGGGGGACAGACACACGGGCAGCCCCGGGGGACGGACAGACGGACACACGGGCAGCCCCCGGGGGGACGGACGAACAGACACACGGGCAGCCCCGGCCCCCCACACCCACCTGCGCGTCTGCCCCGCGCTCAGCCGCACCGACAGCAGCCACAGCGCGGCCGTGGCGGCCGCGAAGACGAGCAGGAGCCCAGCCGGGCGCCGCCACATCCCGGCTCGGGGCTGCCGCTGCCGCCGGACCGAGCAGAGCCGAGCGATCGCGGCCCCTTCCGGACCGGCCCGGCC